>CM052267.1:42860-114399 GCA_028455795.1 Lasioglossum marginatum | reverse complement strand
TATTATTCTAACATATAAAATAGCTATATCCGTAGAGTATCGGTAATCAGCTAACTATGGCGAAAAAGAAGAAGAGGAAGAAATAGATGACGATGAAGAAGAGAAACGATTTGGAGATGCCTTCGAGTGTAAGATACATTGTTCTGATTATTTTTTATATGTAGAAGTATTAATCGTAATGTCTTTGTAATTCTTCCGGGAGCTTACGATGTTTATTCGAACCCGTTGTACTACTCTATATTCTGACTTCTGACACGTTGACTGCCTAATCGCAATCCTAAATCATTCTACAAAATCAGAATTATCTGGTTGAGAGCGGACACTGGGTGACAGAAACAGAAGAATAGAGAAGCATGAGCAGAAACAGAGTGAGGACAGAAACGTGTGACGCTTGGAAATTCTTCTTTCTATCTACGATTACGTCTACAATTAATTAATCGCCCTATCGACTCGTCTTTGTTGATCGTCGAACATTTGGCACACTGTTGTTAAATCGTACTACTGATTACTCCAACACGGATTTCGGAACCATAAAATATATTACACGTAAAATGATCGAATTACCGAAGCTTTTGAAAATTTCCATCTCCAAAGTAAGGTAAAATAAAATATTATTGTAATATGCAGTAGTATAATTTCACGTCTATACATGTAATTCCAAAGATCTTTCTCCCTCCTAACCGATACGACTAATATGTCATGGAAAAATAAGTACATTATAAGATATTATCAGTCAATAATAATCCTAATAATATTCTCATTATTACGAATTTACAATTTTTCAAGGGTCCAAAACGCTCCCCTTAATAAGGATAAAAGAATTCAAGCATGGAACAATCTCAATGTGATCGCAGAACTATGGAACCATTAATTTTTCTTCTAAACTTCGTATAAATAATGAATATCGCGTCTTTTCCAAGTGTCCCAATGTCTCTGCGCCAAACTGTCTCTCGTTTGCATAGGTTTCTCGTTAAACTTTGGTTCAGCTCCAGAAATCAGCAAACTTTCCCTCGAGTTTCATCAAACGATCCTGATTAAAGAATTTTTAGACTCCTGGACCCTCGAGCTGGCGATTACACACGATTTTCATTACTCCTCGGTGTAATTAGACTCGCTATACTCCGTTTTTCGAAAAAAACAGACCCGAGGCGAAGATAATCGCAATAGTTCTCGGCGTGAGACTAGAAAAAAGAGAAAAGAAGTATAGCGATCATCGATCGAACAAAGGTCGGAGACTTGAACGCGTGGTCGATCTTTCTTTCGCAAAAATTCGACTCTGCAAAACTTCGTTCTTCGACCGAACGAACGTTTACAGTTTACGCGTTAACGTCCGCAGTCTAATAATAAGTATATTTTGATCGGATTGGAAAAACAATCGCGATCGGTCGGGATCGGCGCGAGCGAACCTAACTTGTGAAAAATGAATCTCGGATCTTTTCCTATTGTTCAGCCTCGCGTCCTGGACCAGCTCGCAATTTTCTTCGGAAATTTCGAGAGGAACGGGACGCGACTAAACTGGAGACTCTCTTTTCAACTTTCTAGAGTTAATCTCAGCCTTTAACCTTCGTCGGAATTCAATAATGGAGACGGCCCTTGTTCTCCCTTTTTCATGGCCCGACTCTTCTGCCTCCTTCGTTTCTTTTTTCCCCTTTTTAGGTCGATCGATCGGTAAACGATCGCTCGGTAAACGACCGCTCTATTGTGACCTCGCGGTACAGTGTCTCGTAGATATTCGATTGTTAAGCACACTAGAGACTAATATTGGACGGCTGTCGAGTTTAAACTTCGATGGCTCTCCGACGAGGTTGCAGATGAACAAGTTGAGACTCGAAGGTCTCCTTCGAAAGGTGTATTTTTCTTTCCATTCAAAAGAGAAAATTTCCTCTTCGTCGTCGATTAGAACCGTGTGCCTAACACTCGGCTTTTAGCATTAATCGTTAGGCGATAATTAAGATCGAGTTTAGAGGGTGAGTAACCAGTTCGGAACGTTTCTTGATTGACAACACAATTCCAACGATTATAAATTTCATATAAAGAAAAGCTGTACGGTAAGCGAACTAACTTTAAACCAACATGATCGATTTCTCTCGTAGAGCTATATCTACGCTGTAGCAACATTGAGCGACTTTTATTCGGTAAAGGTAAAAGCTATTTCATCGAGGTCGACACACAACATCGACAAAAGTTGCTCGATGTTGCTACAGCGTGAACGTAGCTTAAGATATAATCCGATCGCGCTCCTCGTCTCGAGAGATTATTTTCTAGGTTCTTCTGTGAATATTTGGAACCTCTGTCGCGACGTATCATCCCTTGATCGCGCGACGGCTGTAACATGTTTGTAAAAATAGCGATTGTAAAGTTACTATTACTATTAGGTGAGATTGAGCCGATAACGATTGACGGCAACGGGGAGCAACTTTGGGCTAGCCGTCGCATTACGCATTCGTCGCACTATGCTATCCTCGGATATGAATTATTATAAAATTGATATCCGAAGTTCATTTTACAAAATGTTGTCAAAACTTGTCAAAAGAGAAAATAAATTCTAATCTTCCGTTTCTTGAAATTTTGTATTCTCCATGAAAATCGGTAGTATGTTTTTAAAAGAACGTGTACCAGTCAGATTTGCGTACGATTAGCGTTTGAGAAGTCGTAATTAGAAATGCTGTGTTTCTGCAAGGAATTCTGGTGGTATATAGAGCGACGAATGCGAGAATAGCGAAAGCTGGAGAGCGTATCGCGCGACAAGAGTGTGTGTATGTATATCGCATATAGTAGTCCCGAGGGAGGAAAAGAAACACAGTATTGCCTTTCTGGGGGACGCGGCCACGGCCCGTGAGTTTCATCTTAAGTTCTATAGCAATAAATCGGCGACAATCACGGCGTTCCGGGCCGGGTCCGCGTCACCGAAAAAAAAATCGTTTTCTCGTCTGTCCAGTTGCCGTTTTCCACATTCCTCCTCCTCCTCCTCCTCCTCCTCCTCCTCCGATTCGACGAAGGAACGTTACGGCGCGACGAGACGCAGCGACGATCGACGTCGTTCCCGGTTCCGTGGCCGTCACCGCGACCCGCAAACCTGGTCTCCGTCGAGTATATTCGTCTCCCCTTGCCCATTGTCTTCTGAATCGAAGAAGTAGCATTTTGCTAGACTGCTAGACAATCGAATTTTTCAAATTGAAATTCGTTTGATTTTTGTATCGATTTCTGAAGCTCTATGGACATTAAAAACGAAGGGCGACTCGATATTATTGTACAATAGATGAAATTTCTATGAAAGGACTATTTCTTTTAAATGAAAATTTTGTGATAGAGTGCCAGTTCTTCGATGCAGATCACTGTGCTCCGAGAATCTTACGGACGCGCGCTATTTCGTGTCGAATGCCAGTTTTCAGCAAATTCCACGGATTAATCTGAAAATTCATTCAACATGACGGAGTTTGTTGGTTGTTTCGTGTTTTATGTAGCTCTTGAATTTTACCACGGTTGTACGACGAATGCTTTCGTCGATCTTGTTGGATGAATTTTGAGACGAGCCGATCGATACTATGTATATTTAGCAGTTCTCAAGGATCGAATCTCAAGTTTTCGGGAAATTTTGTTAAATTTTTTTCAACGTTTTCTATACGTGAAAAATTCCAGTTACCGCTATTACCTACGTTTCTTTCCGCGCAAAAGGTTTACACAATCGTAAACGAAAGAATAGAAGGAAATACAGACAAGAACAAAAAGAACAGAGAAAAATCGAATGAAAAGGGAACAGACAGTAGAATGTAGCATTCTACGGCAGACAAGGCACAGCCATTCGCTGCTATTAACTTTCAGTCAGATACAGAAACTTCTGTTGCAACTTCAAAACAGTAAAATAAACATTGCAAGGCCAGCGACAAAATAAGTAAAAAAAGTAACTCTACTGAAAAACAAATGTATTTTCAGTACGATTTAATCATCGACAAAAAATGCCACTGAAAAATCGCGTCTGGAATTTCATCTGAGAAAAATCGAACAAATTGAATATTTAAAACGATCTCGACGGACACGACCCGAAACAACAAAGCAGTGGGTTAATTATCATTTTTTCCAATGATTGTTCACCGTCGGAATAAATCGCTGGTTTCCGTGATACATATTTCGTTCTCGCTTCGAACGGGAAGGAAAATTAGGTTGCAGAGTGGCAATCGGTGCGCGATCGCGATCGGCGCGAGCGCGAGGGCAAGGCGAGATTTCGAGCGTTGTTAAACGGGCGAAATGTTTAATTGATTCGTTGAACGATTTTAGTCGGCCGGTTGAGTGCACGCCGCTAATTTAGACTGCAGGCGGTCTGTTTTGACTTCGGCGGACCGAGGAACAAAAGGGTCGCTGTTGTCGATGTATATTGTGAACGTCGCGTCGCGTCAACCCAAATACGACGATTTCACCCTCGGCACATCAGCCGAGGGGCTCTGTTCCGTTTCGTGTTTCGTGTTTCGTGTTTCCTGTTTCGTTATCCGCGAAAAACTTGGCTCCGTTCGATGCTCTCTGTCTTTGCCAGACGACGCGACGATCCACGGAAATCAATCATTTATTCAGCTAAACGGAAGCGCCGAATAAATTTATGCCAATTTGACAGTTCTTTGCGTTTTATCGAAGACGATTGTTTCGATCCCTGGATCTTTGAGAAACGGTAGACATTCTTTTTAACTATCTATTCAAATCATTGACAGATAATATCATTTTTTATGAAACGTATTAACGCTTATGTTGCGCGTCGCATCGGTAGAAATTTACGTGGATAGAAATCGAGTTTGGCAAGAGACAGAAAGACCGGAATCAACGTCGTTAAAAAAGGAACGATCGTGTAATTGCAATGACTTCTCCGATATCACTTCTCGCTATTTTCTGAGTCTATGTAACTTGTACGAGTAACTTCTGATTAGAAGGATGTATCGAGCGATTATTTTATAAGTAATAAAAAGATTTCTGATTCTCGAGTCGACGATCTTTCTTTCATCGCCTTTCCAAGTCACCTTCGAAATGTAAAAATCAATCCACTTTATATTAAACCCACTTTAATGTAAAGTGAGCACAAAAAATATATTTCTATTCTTTGCAAGAAGAGAAAACCTCATCTATGGTACTCGTAATGGAAACGATCCTCGCCTTTCCAGCTCGAGAGCTTCCGCCTAATTGCGTGGAACAGGAATACGAGAAACGACGTTTTCGGACAAAGCGATCCCAAAAGAAAGAGACGCGAGACTCGGAGACTGCGAGGATCGTTATCCTTTCGCGTTTTCATTCGTTTTGCACGAGTAACGAGCGATCCGTCCAAGTTCGCGAAACAATACGAATTTGTAGCCACGCGAGACCAACTGGGGCCATAATGAAGATCGATTCGCTCGAGATTCCGTAAGTCGAGTGGACGTGCCATTAACAATTCAACGATCATGTCCCTCCTGGGGCACCGACGCGCGACGCGTGATGCGACGCGCGAAACGCTCCGGTCAAATTCATTTTGGACCTCTTCTCTACATATATTTTCCATCTGCCCATGCCCCGTGCTACTTTATTGTTTTCGATTCTTCTAACGGTTCTACGGAAAGTATTCCATTGGTACAAGCAATGGAAACAGTGGGACATGGTTTATTAGTGTTCAGAGTGTCTCGTTAAGTACGATCTCTGAATTACACAAAAAAATCCGAACATTTTTATTTCTTGAAATAGGAAAATTGCAAGAACAATTACATTTAAGAACACAATCGCTGAAAGTTTTAAAGCCCGACTGTCAATTGCAGATATGTACTCAATAGCGATTCCCAGGAAGCGTCGATTGATCCAAACGGATGCGAATTCCGTGGACAAAGGGGTAAAGAGGTTGCCGCGCCGCGCGCCGGCTCGATCTTTCCCCGGTGAAGACTTCGAGGGTACTTTCCCCAACGAGGAGGAATTAAGCTTGCCAAACTTTCTGGACGCTCGACGAAGCCTCTGCGAAGATTTATAGGCAAACTTCCTCGATGAAAACCAGATCAATGCTACGATTGCTTTCGGAACTACTCTAATAGAGTAGTAATACAGCAAGCGATACCAATACGAGATGTCCCACTTCGTTTCTCGATGTAGACTCGCATGTAGATATTTAGGAAATTTTATAGAAATTATGTTCCGTAATCATGTTTCTACTTGTGATCTCATGTTCGTATAATCTGCTCTGTCCTTCGACACTTTATCTTTTGCGAAACGATGTACCGAGCAGCAAATAGAAATCTTAATTCGAGAATTGCGAGGAAGTAAGTCGGACTAATTGAAAGATCTCGCTTTTATGATAACGAGCACAGGACTCGTCTGCTGCGTTAAGCTACCCGATGCAGATTAGGAGCAACAAGTTGCACACAGTTTCAAGACGCGCGTTGCTTAATTACCTTCCGTCTGTTCCTAAGCGCTTTGTATACAGTAAACACTATACAATATACATAATATTCTGTTTCTGCGAGCTTCATGCCCGGAGAGCGGAGAGAGCCTTTCGTTTTTCAAGCTTCTTCCGCAAAGAAAGAAGATGTTTCTTTTTGGATTTTAATTATGCGTTACTCTGTTGTCCACCGTGATGCCCTTCTATGTATTGCGTTTCTGCAGTTTCCCGGGTATTCAAAATCCCGGGAATGTTGTCTCTTCTTATTACTCGCAATGGAACAACACATACATTTTTTTAATGATTTATTACACTTGCTTTTAAATATCACATATACTACGATTTGGAATTTTCTATACAAATAAGAGAAAATCGACGGTTAAAATCACGACTGAAAAATATAGTGCAAACTGTAGTGCAATTTGTTACTCAAAGCTTCCCCTTCCAGTTCTCTTAACTCGCATATTCCAGTGCAGTTTTTATCAAGCGCATTATTACGGATAATTACGCATAATTACGCATAATTACGCGATTAATGCGAACGAATTCAAATAAAATTAATGCTAACATACAGTAGTAGCCTGTAGAAATAAATTCTATCCTAGAAACTGATTCGATTGCATTGTCAAAAAGATGTTACGTAGAAAGTGAAGATTATGTTAATTTCAAGTGGAATGCAACACCTCGACGAGACCAATCGTCCTGATCTTCTTTCGGGCACCTGATCGGAAGCGAGCAGATCAACATGTCCCTCTGCGAATTCGCATAAACCGGGACATTGAGAATGTCCTCTTCGCTGTTTCGCAGATAGTCGCCCATTACGTTGGTGGTCGTACCGTCATCCATGTAATTCTCCGGAAGAAAAGCAATTTGACAGTTCGGAGCGGCCGCGACCGACGCTGCGTTCGCGTCCAGGTCCTTCAAGACGCCGTTTTCTATTAATGCACCTGCATTCGCAATATTTCATATTTAGACTGCGGAGGGTAATAAGCTGCCGGCAGGCAAAGTATCGGGTTGTCAATGGTTAATTGGGGAGTACCTGATATTAAGAGGCCCTCGATAATCAACGAAATTTTCCAGTCCTCTCTCTTCTGATTTTCAATCCAGTTCACTCCAAGTCGAAGATTTTCCAACGGCTGTCGAGTTTCTCTAGCAGTGTGCTGCTTCAGGACCGTGAGGAACGCTCGTGGTCTGGCCAATCGGGACATGTCAATTATGGACGACGAAATCGACAACATCGTCTCCAGAGTCTGGTATCTAGACAGTAATCCTTTCACGAAAGGCAGCGCTTCTTTCGGCCCGTATTTCCACTCGTTCAACCAGCGTTTCGGTGTCTACGCATCGAAAAAAATTCAATCTTCGGGCAAATCGAGCACAAACTCTTTCATCGACCTAACGAATTACAATAATAGTAAAGCAATCATTTCTTTGCTGACCTTCGAATCCTCGAATCGCAGATTATCAACGTCCGCGCGAACAAGATTCAACGCGTCCTTGGTTAAATTCAGCTCGTCGACGAAGAATCGTTCCAATGGGTTCTTGATCCCGCCGCTTCCCATCGGTGGCAACGCGAAAATGGAACTGTGACGCTCGATCAAGTCCTTCAAGTCCCTGTGAATTCTCGATTCCGTCTTTTTGCTACCGTTCCTCTCGTCGCTGACCGACACCTTGATCAGAACACCTGTACAGTCGCCCCACGACTATCGTTAATCTCTGTTCATTCTATTATTCCGATAAATGCATAAAAAGCTTACTCTAGCAACCGACTGCCTAATGCTAACAAACCTTTGAGCAGCGCCAGCGCAGCCTCGGCAGCGCCCCTCTCCCAGGCTCTGTGCGCATTCGCCGGAAGTCCAAAACATTCCCTAGGCGAATCGCTATCGGGGACCATTTCCAAGGCCTTCAGGACATCCTCGAAGTTGCTGCCGGTCACCCTGAGGACTCCAGCGAGCTTTCTCCTTCCCTCGTACGCATCGGCAGACCAGATATCGCGAACAATGGAGCACAGAGCTCTCGCATCGTAGTCATCCTGCAGCCTGCCTCCGTAAACAGCAACGTCCAGCAATCCTCTACCGGTCTGCCAGGATCCATCCTTGTCTTTATCCCTTTTCGCGGCTATTTCCTTCACTACCAACTCGTAGGCAGCCTCTATGTCAGCCTCGTTCCATTCGTAGGCCCTTATCCAGCCTTCGGGGACGAACTTTCTTCGTTCTTGAAGGGTTGCGTGCAACCAGGACAGCAGAACGCCCCCGGGAAGGTTTAGGTTCTCTTGCTGTCTCTGCTGCAGCTGATGAAGAGATCTCTTCACGTTCCTTTTCACTCCTTCCGGCGCTTCGTAAGCTAATTTCAAACAGAGACCCGCTAGACTAGGGTAGAAGCCTAAACACTCCTCGGTGGTTAGCCAGATTCTTGCGGACGGGTTTTTGTTGGTGGTGCACATGGGGGACCGTAACAGACTCTCCAAACGTGGCAGCCAGTTCAGAGCCAGGTGTAGGTTGCTTAGGAGGATCCAATTGCCGTTTCTGCAACAGACATACAAACATGCAAAACATACCATATAACGCAAACATACAATATAAAACAGAGTTGTAGTTTCTAAGCTATCGATTCGATGAACGTTCTTTTATTTATTTCTAATTACCGACAAGCGGTTTCCAACGCGACCTCAGCCTGGGCGACCTGGCCCTGGCCTAAAGACACCTCCGCGAATCCTGTGGCAGACGCAACCCGATTGTTGGCCAAACCTTGCAATTCCGAGCCAGGATCTGCTCCTGGAGACAGCAGGAGCAGTACAGGATACGAGGCTTGTCCCTCGGCTACCTTTCTCAAGGACCAGGGCGGTGGAGCTAACTCTTTCACACCTGGAAGACAAAGAAACAGAAGAAAATCAATTTAATTCGAGCGACCGAAACACCTAAGAGCCCACCAATCGCAAACTACCTAAAACCTCGACTGCCAATTTTGACAGAGCAGTGTGCAGATAATCGGGACGCAGGGTCTTGACGAGCAACATTTTCTGGAACGTAGTCAGATCAGTTTCCCCATAAATGTTGCCAACATCGTCCAAATACGTCGGCTTCATCTTGCCAGCTACCTGCGCAAGGTATATTAGGATGTTTTAATGAGAACGCGTTTATATCGCAATCGAAAGGGGTGCGGGTCGAATGAGCGAGTTTCTCGCTTTACATGAGGCAAAGCTGTCATCAAAGCTCGAAAAGAAAAGCGTCTCTCCTCGGGTACCCATTCCGGCACTCTGTAATCAGAATCCCCGTCGTCGTTCGATAGTACTTCTCCCAGCAGGAAGTTCCTCTCGACGTCTGGCACCGAATGCAACGAGAGCGCAAGCTGTAACGCTAGAGGCAGTCGGTGCTTCCTGTATACGGCTTTCGCGCAGTAGTGCAAGGTTAAACTTATTAATCTGCAACGAAGAAAAAAGGAGACTGACCAATTACAATTGTTCACCTTAAAGACGTATAGGTACTGCTTTAGAGCATGCAAAAAGTATAGTTTTAGCATTTTCTTCGAGCGCAAATGGTCGAGATTCTGAATTTCTTTTTGTTCGGACCATAACTACGTTCGCATCGATTAATAAATCAATTAATAAATGTATTATTATGTTGTAATTAATTATGTATGAATGTATTGTGTAATAAATTAATATATTGATCAATAAAAAACTGAAACTGGAAATCCATTTAAAACATCAATAAACTGTTCGAGAGATTTCGCACTACCTCGTGGCTGAGTATTTTCAAAGAAAAATCTACTTGCCGTTTCTCTATCAGTTTATCCTGTTCTTTCTTATCCTCGGACATTATCGAATTCCTATAATCCTCGGCTTCCAAGTAAATGTCCGTGAAAGCTTCCGCGGAAAAAACATAAAGCGGACTCAGCGCTGTCAGGGCTCTCACGGTCTTATACAAATTGGCTGCGAACTTTGCCAATTTCTCGTGCTCCTTCGCTCTTCTGAAAATAAAATGGAAAATACCATTTTGAGTAAGACGAATCCAACGTAACAGGTAAAAGACGCTTCGTATCTCGAAATAAAATTCGTACAATTGAACGAATTCGGACAATTGAAAAATATTAGCAAGCACTTAAAATAAGGAACGACAAATGGTGTTTCGGTTTAATAGATTTCCAGTGCCCACCTGGACACGTTCTCCAAGCTTCTCCGGCTTTCTTCGAGCGCAAACGCGATTTCTTTCGCTTTCGACTGAGTGGCCTCCAACGATGACAAGAGTCCACCCTGTGATCCTTCAGACTCCTGAAGAAGGTCTTGACCCCTCGCGGTTGCCAACTGTGCCAATAGATCCAATCTTGCCGTGTCCCGTTCGCCGGATAATTTTTCTTCCCGTTCCAGTGCCTCTTTCCTTTTCGTTGCCAACTCCGGCGTTTCCTTTAACAAAACCTGTCGACAAGGTAATTAATTTTACGCCCGCCAACCCCACCCCCTTACAGCCCCTCCCGACTCTTTCGATCTCTTTTCTCCTGGAGCGCTGATTTCTTTCACAGTGGAATTATTAAATTCCTTGGCCGGAAACTAGACAGGACCACTTTTATTTGACAGTCGAGAGTAATCGGACTTTCTATACTCTATACTATACTAACTCTGAATCGCGTAGTAGAGTGTAAAGTAAAAGCTATATGGAACGCTTTATGGAAAGTTTAAGAATTGCAAAAAGAATTGCAAGAACTTGCATGAAAAAGCGATCCGATCCGATCCGATCCGATCCGATCCCTCGTGCAGGTGGCGCGTGTTATTAATATCCGCGAGTCGATAAAAATTGGCAAACCGATAGCGAAACGAGCATAGCAAAGTCATGAAATGTTCTCTGATAGGACTGCCGCGCCGTCGCGTCGCAAGGAAACAGAATCTGGTGTCTGTTTCCGATCGCATTTCATATTTTCCGATTGTGTCCCATACGACCAGCGTTTACCCTATGCGTCGAATAGTCGCGGGTCACGGGTCACGGATCACGGGTATCGAATAGGCACGCGAACACAGCAATTTCCCGTGATCCGTGGAACGATTCTCACCCTCTCGACGAATCGCTCCGCCAGGCTCTTGGTGCCAGCCCCGAGGGCAATCTTGAACAAGACCGCGTCAACTTCCTTCGGAAAACCATCCAATCTGTCCCGTCTGGTGGCGAGGAAAAGTTTGAAGCTCTGCGGAGGCGGCAAAGTTCGTTCACCGAGCCTCAGGGGACGTCGACGCAGCAGCGGCGACAATATCGAGGGGAACTCGACCAGTTCCTCCACCAGCAACGGTTTCCCGAATCGCACGGCCAGCTCCAAAGCGGTCAGAAATTTAGCATCTTCCGGTCTGGTCACCTCCATGCGAGACCCAATGTTGTTTTTCAGCCAGGAGACTGCCACGCCGGACGGATCCACAAAAATCGGAACCAAAGGACCTCGAAGAGCGCAGGAAGCCGCCACCAAACTTCCAGTGTCCACCGGCAGACCCTGAGCTCGCCATAGCAAACGCTCCCTCTCGCTGATCAGCAAATCGATCGCCAACTTTTTCCATTTGTCGTCTCTCCCGGGATTCTGTCTCGACAAGTTCAAATGATTTTCCTTCCTCCCAACTTACGACAACTCGATTAGTTTTTTGCGACACCGCGGTGTTTGAGCGGTCGGCTTTAGAGGGAGTTTTAATGGTTTATCTAGCGACGACGAGTCTTTTGGAAATTGAAAAGCGACGATCGTGAGTTTTGCGATAACGTAGACTGTGGATTTTTATGCGTTTATAGTGATTCGGTTAGTAAATTAATACAGGATACATACGTATACGACGTATGCTTGGCATAACTGAACGGACGATTAGCTAAATACATAGCTAGATATCCGAATAGATCGAAGGAAACAGACATCGATACCTCGTAGACCAACAGCGAAGCGACATTCGCAGCCTCGACGTCCAACTTCTGTTTCCTAGCGGTCAATTCCTCTAATTGCATTTGCCAATCACGATGCTCCGTATCCAGCTTCTGCAGCAACGCCCTGGCAGTCGCTAGTCTTCCTTCGGTAGCTTCGGCTCTTAATTGCAACGCTGCTGCACCTCTCGAATGCTCCGCAAGTTGTTCTTGAAGCTGTGCCACGCGACTTTCGACGGTGTTCAGACCGGCTGCTAACTTTCCGATCTGGGCTTCTGCCGCTGACAAACTCCTGCGGCATCAACATCGCTTCGGTTATTATCGTGAACAATGCAATTGGTAGCTCTTGGTAGCGAAGATTGTCTTCGATAGCTGTATACATATACGATTGATAGCTGCGACGAGAACCGTTATTGTTAACTATGATGCGGCCCGGGATCGCAAGCTACCGTAACAAGCTGTCATTGGCAACTGGATTGCAACGAGGATTGCAATTAATTGTTCGATTTTCGGTAACTATCGCGTGCATTTTATCGAAGAACTCTGTTCCATTCGTGACCAGGACTTTACAATCGAAACTACTCTACAATCTACAACAAAGGAACCCGAAGATCCATAGCCAGGAGTGTTTCAGGAGCTGGAGAAGAAGAAGAAACGATTGGGTGTCCGGAACCGGAGACATTGAAAACATACTCGGCCAGAAGTCGTTGCTCCTTCTCGAGTGGCGCGACTTGCAGAAGAATCTGGCCGTATTGAAGATTCGCTAGAACCCACGCAGCCAACGGTGCTGCAGCCTGCGAGGCTCTCTTCGCGGTTTTCTCCTCGAAACTCTCCGGTCGCTCCTTGACCAACTTGGCAACCGCCTCCAGGCTAACCGGTGTGCTCCTCCTCGCATCCCATGTTCTAGATCGATCGAAAATATTTTCAAAGAAGTCGAGCCATTCGACGATCAATCCGACCACTCTCGTTTCTACAGGGTATTACCGATCTGGAATCGTACGCTTTCGTTGCGGTACGCGGACGATTTCGGTGAAGCAGTTCGAAAGTCTCCGTGGCAGATCTTTGTAATTCGACAAAAAATTTCACGCCCATCCTTTGTTTTTTCGAGCATAATTCTACTAAATCGTTTATGAAACATATTTAGACGTTCGTGGGTCGACGAAATATGAGAAATCGATGCGCAAGGGTATAGAGAAGCAACCAGAAGAGCAATCAAACTTTATCTCGTACCTTCGCAAGGGAATTAATGGAAGTTCAGTTTCATTTTGCAGCAGATCGCAGCAGATCGGTAACACCCTGTATGAAAATAGTCGGGCGCCAGAGGAATTTCCGAGGAGAAATTGCTACCTGATTTCATCTTTGATCCCGCGCTTTGCCAAGAACGTCTTCATGCTGTTCCACGAAGTGTCTTTGATGCCCATTAATCGAAGAACACCCTCGAGGACGTCTCGAACGGGCGTCGGCGGTGCTCTCAGAGAACGAACCTCTGCCAAAGCGTCAGCGCTTATGCCAGCCACCGCTTGAGCTGCTTGTTCCACCAATGGCTCCACCTTGCCCAATTCTCCCTCGATGTCTGCCTATTTCACCGAAAGAAATAGCCTCATTTTGTGAAATTTTATACGGTTGCTTAATGTCGGTGCCCGTTCGAAAGTAAGCAATACTCTTCGCGACAGTAGATTTCATTTAAACGAGACGCGTTTGAACGTTTAAAGTTTAACATACTAACAGGGCGACATAATAAGGCCGCTAGGTTATAGAGAGAGCCACGTTACTCCGTAGGAGTTGCAACTAAATTTTGAACAGGCTCTTTTTACAATAGTGGCTGTTTTTCAGTGGTAGTAAGGAGAAGTTTATGGCCAATACCTTCCTGCGGGCTAGCTCGGCACTCTCTCGTTCAGTCTCGGCTTTCAGGTTCGTCATTTCACCCCTTTGTCCTGTTGCACCCCTCATGGTGGCTGTAATTTGTTCGAGAGCTGCGTTGGCTCGTCCCTGTTCTACCTGGAACAAGATCGTTCGAAAGTTAATTGCGTGGCGTTTTCGCTTTGAAAAGCTTGCACGATGTGGTTGCTGGACTGCGGATTTCATGCGTTTTTAGAACGCAATATTCTTAAATTCTTCAGTAGAAAGCTACTATTGGAAATTTCATGCAACCCATTTATCTCATAAACATATAGAATCCAATCCGTCTAATCGCGATTCAGAAAAATTCTGAGAAAACGATCAAATTTAGCAGTCCTTTTTATATTACTTCTAAAATGCTAACGCCATCGGAACGACAAACAAAATTCTCCTCTACTATTTCGATAACACGGGATAAAACGATTTTGCATAAACGTCGAAGCGATCCAAGTAGACGAACTGCCGAGTACACAGAGCCTTCCCGAAAGTAATTAGAAAAGTTTTAATTCGTACAGCATCGTTCATCAGCCAGCAGATATTAAAATGTACCTCGAGCTCCCGGCGCTGCCTAGACACTTCATCCTCCAATTTCGCGACCTGTTCCCCTGCTTCCTTCAATCTCCCGATCCCGGCTTCGAGACTGTTCAGTTGTTGCTCGACATCTTCGCTCCAGGTCGCGTGCAGGTGTTTCCAGGTATGCAGCAACGCGAAAAACCTTGCTGGCGCTTGTTGCTGTCTCGGAGCCTGAAGATGAGCCTTCACCATCTCCTCGATCCCTGGAGAAGCGTCCTCGCAGTCTGATTCGATCCCGTTTTGCCGATAGGCTAGCTCTCTCAGAGCGCCCTCGCTGGACCACCATTCGCTACCGATCCTTGGACCGATTACGCCAAAGTGCTTCAGGAGTCCTGAACGAGTTAGCCAAGACGACTTGATCTCCCCGTTGTCCAGGATTATGGCGACCCGGAGGTAATTTCTCAATCCTGAACAGTTGGAACAGCACAATCGGACGAGCCGGCAAAATAAATCCTTGACAGAAAACTGTCAGAGTCTCCTTTCTTTTTCATCGTGGTAAACTACTCTGTGCAGCATTCGTTGCGCGTTAATGCCAACGAAGTAACTGTTTGAAAAGCGACATTTAACATTTTTAACAAGGAACGTGAGACCGAAAAGTGTGGTTAAGGACGCGTGAAGTGTAATTTTTCATAAGCGGCGCAAAATTGCGAAAATAACTAGCGTGAAAAAAGAGTAAGAGTAAAGAGCTTTTGCCGCGAAAGAGTTTTATTTCGCGCGTTCGCTACATCATAAATTGTTTTCTTACTCGGTACTAAACTCCACTGCGCGCTGCAGCGTATTAAAATCTGATAAACAACTGAACGATAAATAAATGAATCGCACGCAAATGTCTTGTTGCAAATTGCAGCTGAATAATTCTTCGTGGATACATCTTCCCAATCTCGATAATCATAAATGAAAAATATTAAACCTAGCGTTAACAGAAGTACGAATTTCGTGCAACGACGCGACGCGCGACGTAAAACTGTGCTTTCGCTAGAACGAATCGTTTTTGAAACGGGCTGGTGTCCACTTACGGTGGTAGAGGTATTGTTCCAAAGTACCGGAAAAATCTTCTCTCCTCGCCATGTCGGCCAGAGGCACTATTAAACCGTCCAGTTCTTCAGCTGTAAATAGTCCTGGAAGTTCGCCCCGTGACACTATTGCGCTCGCCAAAACAGCCAGTCCATCCTGTCTCGTGTGATGCTCCTCTAGCAGAAGCAGAGTCGGCTCGCCGTCAACGCCAGCTGCTTGGACCGCTGCTTTCATCGATGCTCGACCGCGTCCTAACAAATCCCATTTATTAACCAGTTTTTATGAGACAATTACCGAAAATCCATTGGGTTGTCGCGAAATAAATTCCTTTCTACTTCAGTTTCTACCGCTTCGACTTCTATTTCAGATTCGAACAAAAATATCGACTACAATTTTTATAATTAAATCTGTACCAGGTCCCGAGTCTACCAATCGAAGAGAAGAAAAGATGGCGGCCAATCTTACAGCTGATTTCCGTCCAGCTCCAGGTCGTCCAATTAAAATCACACCTCTCGAGCTGGTCCCGAATGCCCAACTCAATCCTTCAAGAAAATGTTAAAAACTCGATTAACAAATTGTCTGGCACATTGTTATACTTTATCGCAACATACTCGAACAAATCAAATTTACACGCGAGTAACGAAATGTTCATTTGAATGATTTGCCACTGTAGTTTACGCAACAGGAGGTAGCTAGGTAGCGAAGAGTCGAAAGGAGCGGTCATGTGAGCTTGTTGAAAATGACTGGTCGTATGGGACTCGAACGATCGGCCGGATTAACCTCGTTTGCAAAATATCGCCAAGTTAACCGAGTTAAATTGCGCTCTCACCGGCCACCGTGCGCAACAGGTGCGACGAGACCGACGCTTGCACCGGATCGCCTTCCCTGGCGCATCTCGCAGTCGCGTTAATTATCTCCTTCCTCCATTGTTCCTCGTCCAACGCAGATAAGCCAGTATTACCGCGTTTCCATATGTACACGTCGCCGGCTATAGACAACGGCCCGGCTACTTTCGACTGCACTATCGACTCCCAGCGTGACTGGTCCCTGGACGTCAATCTGCCGGATATGCAACGTGAGATTGCCTCGTTAAATCGATCGGAACGAAAACATGCTATGCCTTACATAATCTCAAACTGTTTTCCTTCGTTCCCAAAACGAAGATCTTTAAAGAGCGCTTGGATTGGTTCTGTTTAACGCTACAGCGCGGCCGATTAACAGACTGCTGATCTTTATGCAAAATAAGAATGTTCCGCATCGATTGCGAGAAGCAGAGAATAAATATTGTAGAAATTCATTTCCACCTTTGACAATCGTGAAAAATTGAAAATAATAGGACAATGATCTTTTTCTAATTTTCCTTATACGTACACGCATACTATTTATATAATGGATAGTATTGCTATAAAAGGGGACACTAAATGCACTCGAAAAAGATCAAAGTTCGAATGGCAGCGTACCTCGGATGAAAAAGACGTCGTCCAGCATCCAACAAGAAACTCGCGATAGCTGTTTCATTCTCCGGAACGGGATAGCACTTCAAACTGTCGGCCCACTGAATCAGATCTTTCGGGGTCCATTTGATAGGCAAACTTCGACAGGTTTCCATTAGTTCGAAAGCTTCCAATATGGCAGGCGCCATCTGGGCGATCCAAGATCCGATCAGGTTGCGATCCCCTTTTAAGCTACTGTTCAGATGCAGATCTAGAACTGCTGCAATCTCCTTCGGGCTTGGATATCTGGAATAGCATCGATATTTTCAAACGTAATCGATCGATACGATGATCAAATACACCGATAAGTATTCTGCCACATTTTAGCATTTTATCGACGCGACGATCATTTAACAGACGCTAAAATTGTTTTAACACATTAATCGAACTTGAGAATTTTGTTGTATCGTTCTCGATTTATATACCAAACTTTTGTTTCGTGTATTTACGTATCTTGGCAGACCTCTCATCAGCGCATTTACGATTAAAATATGCCTTTTCAAGTTCCAAATAAAGCGGAACACTCACGGCAAATAACGAGTGCATAGAAGAGCCTCTAATCTCGGATGCAATTTAGTCGTTGCATCTGCGGTGCATACAATGGTCAAAGGAATTCTGGCGAATTCCAGATCTTCTTCGTGGTATCCTCCTTCTTGCAGCAGCTCTCGTACCAACTCCTTAAACGATGTACATTTAGAAATAAATGTACAAAAATTTATATTAAAATCAATCAGAAAATTATGAAATGAGGTTTTACTTGCAAGTCCTTGGACGCAAGGTGCAAGTCTTCAAGGATCAAGATCACCCTGGAACCACTTCGTGGCTTGTAGGTTCTCCCATGAGAAGAGGAGTTCAATTGCACACATCCCCGCTTCAGCTTGGTCACCAAATCCTGGGCGCCATAAAGGGATGAGCCTTTTATCAAGGTCGATGGCTCGTTGGTTCTGATCGTGGAAAGTACAACGGATATTAGGGTGGTTTTCCCGCAGCCCTCTGGGCCCCTTATCATTATCGGTTGGTTGTTCCGGATCCATGGCAAGACGCTCGCTAAGGCTGCCTTCATGGCACCTATAAAGATAAAGTGACTAGAAAATGATGCAATACGCAGCATAGAAATCGATGCATCGGAAAATCAAGAGCAAATCGAGAGAAAATCGAGAGAAAATCGAGCGAAAATCAACAGAAAAAAGACATTTTTCTTGGATCATTAAAGGTGGATAGTACCCGACAGTAAAACGGAACCGTCATCCGTGTCCACCGATTGGTCGACATCCTGAACAGCTTCTACTCGATCGGTATCTCCATCATACAATACCGAACATGGTTTTTGCGGGTTTGGGCACCTGTGTATAAAACAATTAAAAACCATAAAGAAATTATTAGGAGTACAAATTAATTCGTGCTCCACACAATTATTATTTGTAAGTTTGTCTTCTATCCATAAGATGAAATAAATGCGCTTATTTATTTATTTACCAGCAATCGGTAAATTGATAGACCAAGCGAGCCAAATCGTCTCGAGCCGTTTCATTCCCGATTTGACTGCAAAGAGAGGCGAGCAATCCGTAACAAGCGGAAGTGTGTGTATTGGCAGCCTTCAAGTGGCAGAGCGCGCAGTCCATTAGACCGGAAGCGGAGGAAACGTCTTGATTGATCCTCAAACATTCCTCGATGATGGGGCAGAGATGGGAATTGACTACTTCTTTTGCTGGTTCCGGAAGTTCCGACAGTTTTGACGGCACCAACAAGCTTGTGGGAACCGTGGAACCCAAGTGGACGACGCCTAATCGCGAAACGGTGGCTGGACTCGCTTCTGCCAATTTGTGAGTCTCGAAAATAAATCTGGTTGCAAAGAAACGGAAATAACGATTCGTAAAATCCAGTTCCGACATAACAGAAGCGGATTTTTATCTTGTTGTGTTAGAGTTGAATTTATCAACGAATGGAAAGGAAATCCCGCAAGCTTACTTAGTTCCAGAGCCAAGCTTCACTCCTACACCATTGGGCAAAGTCAGTAACCTATTGTCGTCCAAGGCAGAGTTTAAAGCTTCAGCCCAATCGGGTTCAACGTCGCCGTTAAGAACGATCCAGGTCGTTGATTCTCCTGCCGACGCAACGGCGCTCGACAACAGACCTTCTTTCCACTCCCTGTTTAATAATGCATTCGATTATCGAGAAAGTTAGGAGAAAAGCTCGTCGGCATATAACTTTAATCTCAGTGAAAAAATTACCTCTGCTCTTAATCTTAAATTGGAATGCTTAATCTTAAATAGTAATAGGTTTGAATGAAAATAGTTAACTCGATACCTAGTGTGCGGGTCCACGCGTCCAAGAAGCCTCGACTTGGGCATAGCGCCAGGGTACACGTGAAATTCGACGACCGCCTCGCCGATTTTCGTTAACGCATCGCATAAAAGCTTCCTTATGGTTGTTTTACCGCTTCCTGCTGGTCCGACGATCGCGACGCCAGTTCTACCCTTCAGTTGGTCGTTCAACTGTACACATCTGTTTGCAATTTCGTTGCTCAGCTCTTGGTCGGCACAAAGTTGTCGCAGAACGGTCTGTAAATCGCGTCTGTCGATGAACGTCGACGAAGAAGGGTTCGCGTTTGGAAAGATGTCTTCCAACAGCGACAGGAACTTCGTCGTGTCCTCCTGTGTCAATTTTGGCAACGTCGAGGCCCTGATCGCTGCCACCAGCCTGTAAAACGATATATTTATATCGCGAAAACGCGACGTGAAAAGAAACATTCGCGTTTCCTTCTGAACCCATCCACCACGAAAGAAAAATATTTCAAGAGAAAATCAAAGAGGCTGCACGACTCTGGCACGACTCGTCCAACTATTATAAAAAGAAAAATGGTTATAGGACCTGCTGGTCTCGTCCAGTTCAGTTTTCAGCGGAATGGCGTCCAGAACGGATCTGAGAGCTCTGAGACCCCAATCATAGTGTGGCTGGCTGGAGAGCAATATCTCGGCGATGTCGAGCGTCTCGACGAGCTGTTTCGCGAGCGTCGAGGCGTCCAAGAATCCGGCGCACTCCAGCAACGCCTTCACGATGTCCGATCTATCGGGATGCGCCATTCCAATCGGCCTGAAGAGTCTCGCCAGGGAATCCGGAAGTTTCCTTCGGCCACCGTACTCGATCCCAGCTGGGTTCATCGTGATGAACACGCAGCAATGAGGATCGACGTTCACCTTTTGATCGGCTAAGAAAACTTCGGAGGCGCCGTCCCGCACAGCTTCTTGAAGAGGTCGAACCAACATGGCGACCGCGCTTAGGGTTTCCTCTTCGAGGCGATTGAATTCGTCGAAACAGCCCCACGCTCCTGCTTGGGCTAGGCCACCGAGGATTCTTCTCATGCTACCGGCATCCATGCCTAAAAACAAATCGTTCGTTTATTTAGCAGAATGCTAAATAATATACGAATAGTTTTATAATTTTATAAAAGGGGATAATTATGTTTCGCAAAAGGTGAGTGAACGCTTCCACTTGACTGCGGATTTTATGGCAAACATAATGAGCAGATGAAACATAAAATTGATATAATTCTACTATGCTTTCTTGTACCTAATCGATGCAAATAATTTTTATATCGAATAAAAATCCGCAGTCTACTAATGATCTACTCAACTTGTGCAGAAAATAAAATTGATAACAACGATAAATTAGTGGAAAGAATTTTGTTGGATGGTTCGTCAGAAAAAGAAGTTGCACAACAGCAAGATAGGAGTTGAAGGAAGGCTAGCAAAGGGCAAGCCGCAAGCAGACCACGCGGGTGAGCGCGGGTGGGCGCGGACGCCTCGACGTAAAAATCGATTTCGGGGTGGTGAACGTCGAATTATTACCTTCGTCGCAATTGAAAACTAAAACCAGCCTGCCTAGAATAGCGCCGAGAGCTTTCACGCTCTCAGTTTTCCCAGTTCCAGCTGGTCCGGTTGGGCTGCCACCCAGACCGAGCTTCATTGCCTGTGCTAAGGCCAAGAAGCACCTCTCTGTCAATGGCGTTTGTACCAAACCGACTGCAGCTCCTTGATATTCGAAACGATACGGAAACTCTGCTCCGGCACAGCGAACCACTGTCCCTTTATTCTGCAAGCAGAATTGCAATCTACAACGGTTCGTCTGACATTTTAATGAACTAAATAATTCTATTAGTGTGAAAGAACAAATAAAAAGAGTGTAGGATCGATGATAGATTTTTAAGTGAACTTTTCTGCGCCTTCTGAACTTTCCTCGCTGGAAGAAACAGAGAACCGAGCGACGACGACTGCATCGTTAAAAATAACTGCGGCTCGAGAAAGTTGAAAAATTCCACGGTGCGCGGTTCAGTTCAGATCCAGACTTCCTCGGCTAACAGATTGCAAGATCGCCGATAAATCGTGACACTCACGGTTCTGTAGCACCTCAATTGTCTCCGCCAAGTCCAAACGGTGCTCTCTCCTTGAACAGTGACATTCAAGAGATTCCTGGCTGTCCCGAGATGATGGACAGCGTCGAGAAGGAGACCGCGAGCTTTCAGCGCAGTCAGCTTGTCACCAGCATCCTCCAAGCCCCTATATCTTGCCCTTTGCGTCTCCAGATAGTCCACAAGATTCTTCAAAGACGAACGGCCTTCTTTCAGAGCGATCTCGCATCGTTCGGCGAATCGAATCCTCTCCGCCAACAGCAGAACCTCGAAAACGAACAGGTTTCGCTCGTTGAAATAATCAGCTAATCCGACAACGAAACACACAACGTGCTCCATTCGAACAATCGCATAGATTCAGAGGGTTAAAAAACACAATAGAAAAAAAATCGATTGTTTTGGCAGGACATATCTGATTAGAAGACAGGCTAATCGCGTTTTACTTGTGTCGGGTAGGCGGAAGGGTCGGGCGAGGTATCGGCCAAACATTTTTCCAAACTCTGTCGCAGGGCGGTCTTCATTCCATCCTCGAGATTGCTCAGCCATCGTGGTAATGGCTCCCGGAGGTCGACGGGACTCGGTAACTGCAGTATTTCACCTTCTGGCGATACAACGGCCGTCAGTCCATTATCGTCCTTTATTATCGATCCGACGCCTTGATACAGTTTCGGTAGATGAGCTTCCAGGCCCCGGCCGTGCGCTGACACTAATTCGAGAAGATCCTCGTCGCTCAGGAAATAGAGGCGAGGGTAGGACGATCGCTTTTCCTGAAAGGATGAACACGCCGCGCCGGAATGAAAATACCGAAGCTAGGGGCATCGCGAGACCTGGAACTGTCCGATTCACCTCCAACTCTCGACCCTCGACCGCGAAAGCTTTCAATTAGAGATTAGTACGTCGCGTCGGTAAGTACGTGGCATTTTCAGTACACGTGTATTCATTTTATTTTACGTGCATTTCGGTACACGCGTGTACTATTTGTTAAAAATGTTCTACTATTAATTTATAGATAGCATTTATAACGAAGTTGAAATTTCATTCGGACTCAGCCTCGTCGAAAATCTCTATGGAAATGCATGTTTGCGCAAACTTCAAAAATCAATGCTTATCGCAAGTACCTACATCGTTTGATCCCTTTTTAATTTTCTCTTATTACGTTTGACTATGTTTAACAAGAAAAACAGACCTCTAAATATTCGTCGAGGCTTCTTTGACATCTGTCCAAGTGATCCTTCAGATTTGCGAAGGTTGAAAGCGGAAGCCTTCTCAAAGACGACACCCTTGGATCGCGCGATATTTCACCCATCAGATACCTAAACATCGATCATTTTCTCATAGATCACCGTGACCAAAATATGTGAATGAAAATGGTGCTTATTTCGGAGGAAGACCGTAGCTTGAAAATCGTCGAAGCCGAATGTATCACCTGAACTCTTTGTTGGCCCTGGACCACCTGCCGGTGTCATTGGGCGCTGCTCCGCCTTCGTAGACGGGCTCCAAGTATACCCATTTCCTTTGTACGGTGCTGAGAGTCTTGATCCTCTCCTCGACTTCTGAGAGTCCGGTCTCGCAGCGAGCTACCCTCGCGGCGAATCTCTCGTAGCCTGCAGCTCCCTTCGCGCTCTCCAACAGCAGCCTCAGTTCACCTTTCGTTTAATGAACCTAATTACCAGACCCGGCGAGCCACTTGTGCCCATTGTCGGCTCGCTATAGTATACGTATGTAGTAGTAGTAGTCGACCGTTTCAGGAAACGGCAACATGAGATTTACCCGCCCTCGCTAATAAACTGCCGTACTCCTCGACGAGAAGAAAGCCGGCGTTTTTCTTGTCCTTTGACTGTTGGAGCTGAAAATGCGCGGATGCCTCCCAGGACTCCAGCTCCATCAGCCCCTGGCGAATTCCGCTCTCAGCGGCAGCCCTCTTCGCGATGTCCTGCGCATTATTCGAGAATCATACATGATTACCGCACGCGTTATATCACGGCTCGCACAGCCGGAACAAAGTTTAATTGAATCCCGGCTATTAGAGAGGTTCGTGCTCGCTCTCTCTCTCTCTCTCTCTCTCTCTCTCTCTCTGTCTCACTCACGAACCACCACTCTTCCCATCAAATACGAAAGCACTCTGCTGCACCGTAATATTATTTTACAGTCTGTCACGCGGTTGCTTTCTAGTCTGTGAACGGTGGTGCGTGGATGAGATTCATTGCGAGGAGATAACCACTTTTTTGATCGAGTATTGTTTATAGATTTGTTAAGACAGCTTTTTGAAAGTCTCGAGAAGCAGATCAAATACCATTCTTTTAAAGAACATTCGCGATAAGATATCCATCTCGAACGCAACGCAATCCAAAGTCCTACCTTTATCCTCTCGGAATTCTCCTCGATCTTCTCGACGGATCGCAGCAGGTGTCCCAAGGTGATGTCCCTGACGTTCTTGACATCGATTAGATTTAAGACGGACCTCAACTCGCTCCAGTGTTCTTCGGCGATCTCATCGCCCCGAAGAAGCTGCAACCACTCGATCCCAGCTCGGATCTCGCGAACTTTTCTGCCAACGTAAGTGCTACCTTCCAGCTGATCTCGCTGCTCGAGGGAGTCATCTTTTAATTGACCCTTCAGCTGAACGCGTATCCTATTCTCCCAGGAGTCGAGCCAGTCGTGAAGCCTCGGCAGCCTCCTCCTAGCTACTGTCCATTCTTCGTCTTCCTGGTTCTTCAATTCTTCTATAAACTCTGCTTGGAATCGACAGTTCGATTCCTCAACTTCCAGCTGCATTTCCAGATTCTTCACGATTTCAACGTTGTCGTCCAGTAATTCGTCGGTGCTCAGTTCCACCCTTCGGCAGTCGGTCTTCAGCACGTCCAACTGCTCCTTCAAGTTCGTCCATCTCTCTCTCATCGAAATTATCCAATCCAACGAGACAATCTCTGGCTTCGAGCACCATTTCGTCTGCCATCTTTCGATCTCGTCTCGAAGAGCTATTCCTCTGTGACGCAGGTTGACCTTCGCGTCTTCGAGTTGTCGAGCTACCACCATTTTGTGACGCTCCAGGCGGTCCGCTAGGTCCTGCCAGGATGAATGCGCTGCGCTGACCCCTGGTTTAATCGATGATCGATGGTTTAGGATGCAATGTTTATTCTAGCAATTTATTTAATAATTATCTATTCAAGAATTAAACGACCTTCTAGCTTCTCGCTGGTCCAAGCAGCCAGAACCTTTGACAATCCAGCGATGGCCTCCATTTCTTCAGACATGCCAGAAGATTGCGCTTCGATTCGTGCATGAGCCTCGTAAGCTAATCCAACTTCCTCTACGCTTCTGGGTCTACGTTCCAATTCCTTTGAAGCGGATGAAAGAAATTCTACGATGGCCACTAGCCTGGACGAAGCCTCTACCCTCAAGTCCGAGCACAAACGTTCCCAATAACGACGAGTCGCGGATTCTAGATCGTTTCTGGTCGTCGCTGTGTCCACGCCGATACACCAGATCTTGACCTCGTTTCCTCGCAACTTCCCCACCTAATTTCAAATTCGAAGTTGTCAGAAGGACCTTTGTCCAAAATCAAAATTCTCTACAGCAATTGCTTCAAACGTTAAACATATAGAAATTCGCTTCTTGCTTTAATTCATTTCTCTAACAAATAGAAAGTAGTGTATCAATTTCTTTTTGAACCGTTTTAATATGCTATATTCTACCTACTCGTCTCAGTTACGTATATCATTTTCAATCTATCCAAATTATTAAGGAAGGAAATCAATTTCTATTTCATTTGTGCATCCAATAATTAACAAAATAGTTACTTGTGCTCTACCATCGAATGGATCCGAAAGAAAGACGAGTGTTTGTTTGTTTCGAGAAGTTTCAAGAAGTCAATCTAATCGTTCGTTTCGTGCGAGTCGCATTGTATTCTGTAGCGCAGCTGGAAACTCATGAAGAATTTAATTACTCACTGACCTCTTGAGCCCATTGTTTGGCGTCTTTGAATGCTCTCGTCCACTCCTGCGGCGAACATCCTTTCAGACTTCCCATTGAAACAAATCAAACATCGCGAAGGAATTATTTGATGTCCAATCTAGTACAGCTAGGTCTCTCTCTTTTCGCGCGGTATTCTTTCACATAGTTTCTTTCAACGCGTTTTTCTTTATCCTTATTCTTTATAAGTTACACGATTTTTCAATACGTCCCATTCGCATTAGCGCGATTTTCTGTTCCCGTTTTGATCCTGCGAATTCGTTGTACCACGATGGAAAGCAAAAATAAATAAAATGGCGATTTTAACGCAAGTACATACAGCGAACGTTGAAACGATTAGGGCACTTGAAATAAATATACGACTTGGCAGTAAATCAATGAATACTGCAATAAAAATGCTTTCTTGTTAAGAATTTAACTAAAATAAGAAAAAAACTTGTACTTCAAGATTACCTGTTTAATCCCAAAAGACCTAGTTATCCACGTATATGCGATAGTTATTTTAAAGATAATTATAGAAAAGTCCCGTGTTTTCGCATATGATGTCGTTACGCGAGAAGCCGCTCCCCCCGAACACTAAGTCAGTTAATTCGAAGTAGGTACCGTTCAGCAGCGTCGATTTTCGCCGGGGCCGCAAGATACAGCCATTTCGTCCTGAGCGTTTCCAGCGCGGAAAGAGCAATTTCAGCCTGCTTGTAAACGCCTCCGAACAGATAGCCGCTTCTTTGAATCAGGTCGCCGAACCGAGCGTCAACCGCGTCCCCGACACCTCGAAAATTCATCGGAATCGAGAGCGATCGACGGATCGACGAGTACAATTTCGCGCGGATCTCCTCCAAGGAAGGTCGCCACTGCAACGATCCATCTCGGAACGTTAGTTCCGCTTTAACATCTGGCAACTTCTTCAACAGAGAAGGCAACGCACCCCTGAACAGAAAATAGTAGCGGGCCCTCGGTCAGTCTCCACCCCTTTTCACCCCGCCACCTTTATTATGCAGATCCACCATGAATATGAAAATTACGCATTACGATCGGAAAGGGAAAGGCCTTGCAGAACGCTCAAAACTCATTAGAGCTGCGGTCTCGGTGCATTGCTCGCGCGAGGAAGGATAATGCCGAGGAGAATTGCAAACTTTTTTCATAAACGCCCACCTGTTCGATTGTTTTGTTCGGTAGTCTCAAAACTCTTTGCAACTCGAAGATTTGCAAAGAGAAAGCAAATACTAGCGTAACCATTTAGTTTAACTGGCAGTCGAACGAAGTCTCGAAAACAAACTGTCTGCATGTGCATCATCGGATCGAAGTTTCTATGTTTCCTAGTTACCTATAAGCAGTCCCCAACGCTTTCAGCAACTGCCTATCCCAATGCAGCTTCCAGGCTTTCGTGTTCCCGTACTCCACTTCCACGGTATCGACGATCGTTCTCATATTCATCAACGCGTCTTTCCAGGCATTTTGATTCCCAATCAGGTTCACGGTCTCTCCTTTCAGCAAGTTCGACACCAGATCGCGTAGCGCACAATGCTTCGCCACCAGATCCGAGTTTTGCTGCGCGAACTTCCTCACCTGTTCGGTAGAACTCCTTAGAAACATTTTTATCGCAAACGCATAGAATCCGCGGCACATCGATATGTGAAATAAGAATCGCCCGCGCAAGCGTTCGTTCGTTCGAGTTTACCCTAAATAGTTACCAGCTCTTTCAATCTGGCGGTATAGGCATCAACCGCCATAGGGTCTGACCAAACGACACCAGACTGTTCCTGAACAGCTCTAGCAAGTTCTAAAGCAGTTGTCAGCATCAGTGGCCTCTGAGAGGGCACCATGCGATCCCCAATGGTGTTGTGAAACGTTGCAACTTGTTGTAGAGCTCTGGCACGTCCTGCCAAACTTCCCGCCCTTTCCACCAAGTCCCTGACCTCTCGAGGAAGTTCGACACCTTGACTCGAAAGCGCTCTCGCCTCTCTGATCAGGGTCATTAATCGTGGATCATATGTAACTCGCATCATGCTGGTCCCTGTTAGCTCTACCACTGCCGAATCTGTGCCGAGGGATAGCTCCTTTCTCGCCACTGCCTCTTTCGTCTCCTCTGTCTGTTGAACGAGTTCACAAGTTAGCTGTTGGAAGACCAATAACCGAATTCATATAATCGACGATATTTATATCGAGGGTTTCAATCTATGAAATCGATCTTTCCAACGCATCGACATTTCAAGCGTCGATTCAGCAGAAAGGAACAAATTAAATCGGGAGAACCGAGACGAGGGTCTGACGAGGAGATCGATCTCGAAGAATGAATTTACAGCGCTGTGGGTTGAAAGTGCAGAGAAGAAAACCAGCAAAACCGTAGAAAGATAAGGGAGAGCCTCACCCAAGTTTCAAGGAAGCTCTGTCGCTTTCTCTCCACGTCTTTCAGAGCTGTTATCACCTTCGACGAGACCTCCTCGTAGCCAGGAAGATCAGCGAGCAGCTCTTTCCCTAGTTTATCTAAGCTTTCCAGCCTCATCTCCGCTGATCTAGCTGCTTGAACTTCCTGAAGTATTTTAGGACTGTCCAAGAGAGCTCCCGTATCCGGCCCAGTCAGACAATTATCTGCCGTTTTCACAATTAATTAACGCGTTAGCGCTACGAGGCTTTGATCTTCCATGCACTCGATAATCGCTCCTTTGATTTCGTCCGCAAATGTATTCGTGCTTATCGAGAAGCTTGCCAAGCAGTATCTTCCAGACAATTATTATATAATATTTTGTTACTTCAAGCAGATTATTCGTGTGCAAGTGGAATTTTCGACTATTTCGTATTAGCAATACATATTTTGTAATAGCTTACCGATAAGGTCTCCGTAAGCGGAAACCAAGGTTTCTCGTTCTCCTCTCAAAGCCCTCTTCAAGCCGTCCCTCTTCATCAACTCAAAGTAACGTCGAAATTCACCGAGCAGAGAATTCGGGGTGGTGGCATCGGCAATTTGGGTCTTCAGCTTCTGAGCGACGCGTTCTTCGGCAGGCACCAGTCCCTCTTCGACCTTTCTTCTGAGTCGATTCCAATCGGTTGTTTTTTCGTTCTCGTTGAAAACCACTGACATAAATCGCGAACGGTAATTTACAACTTTATTGGTTTGCTCGTAACTTGGGAACATCTGCGCGAGTTTATCGAACGCACACACACACAATTCAAGTCCAATCTAATTGAATTATACCGTTCTTAACTGTGACATTAGATCATTTATTAATCGGTGAAAATAAACACACACATTCGTTACTTTTACTCTTATTTAAAAACATTAACAACTATTTAATGAAATTTTCCTATCGTTTGCAAACACGTTCGCAAACACATCAAATCCGCATTCTAATTATAATGATTCAATCCTAAAATCAAAATCCAATCGAGAAAATAATTAACACGTGCAAAAAGTACAAACTCGCACAAGCTTTGGACTCGAATTAGCGCAACTCAATGAAATTTAGATTTAATCCCAAGTTGCACACCAGAACGTGCAACAAATGCGCAAACAACAACGTATTCATAGAACGTATTCATAGTGTCATATAGTTAGAATGCTGAACTATTCCAGCATCTTCGAGGTACTTATACTAGCGACGCGATAATGGATTCGAAATTCATCGGAGAAATATTTTCAGGAAAACAGTTGAAGAAGAATACCTCTAACATCGTCGAAGCATTGCAATAAGGTGTCGGTGCCAAGTCCAGACCTCTCGTTCGGCGTTAGCAGCCTTGTTAATTGCCGATACTGTGCACGTAGTTCAGCAATCTGCCTAAAGATTGTGAAGATCGCTTTGTCTTTCGTTTCGAATCAAAGTAGAGAGTTCATAAGAGGAATATGTACCTGAGTCGTACGCCAATGATCGAGCATCTTTCGGGAATGTGGCTAGGTCCTTTCCAGGGATGAAGAGAATGATGAGGCCAGAAGAGCGTTGTGAATTTCTCCGCCATGTTGGACCATTTTTCGCAGACATTCGCACCGATCGAGATCGCTTCGATCTTCGCGCGATCGTCGAAGGAACGAATCTACTTTCGAGGAACATTTCATAAACAATATGACCAACGGGATACTCGAAATGTTAATGAATTTCTATACTATTTCTATATGGTACTATCGTTCAGAGGAGAAAATCATCACCTCCTCCATGACATTTCGGACCAACGACACCGCTTCGTCTCCAACGATGTCCAAAAAGGCCTTCATTCGATCCTCCGAGTATACAGAGTCTCCCAATTTCCATAAATCGTCCACGTAACCGGAAACTGCTTCCACAGCATCCTCAACAGCGATCAGTTCATTTCTGGTACAGAATTTATACATATAAATGGATTATTAAATATAATTACGAATTAATGTAGCGATAGAATCGATCGTTAACAAAGTTAATATACTGTAAAGAGTGTCCAAATATTAATAAGAGCCAATGTAAACATTATGAAACTAGATCCCCAGCCAGGAGCGGTGGGGATACCGGATAGAATTTGGACAATTACGGTAGAGACCGTTGCGACAGTTACTCGCGACTCGCGAATTGGAATCCGAGGATGGTTTATCGAGAGGTATATTTAGTTTTCACGCCACCTAGCCACCACGGCGCTCTCCAACTCAGCTCTAATGTTCCTCAGGGATTTTACAGCCTCGGCGTAAATGGTTTTGTCGTGCGAACGCTTCGCCTCCTCCCATCTCTTTCGCCAGTGATCCTCCTCCTCCATCACGGAAGTTGTGATCGTCGAGCCGAGTAGATTTTCTTCCAACTTCTTCAAGCACGACGGGCTCAAACCGGAAGAACGCAACGTCGGAGCCCATACTTGACGCAGAGCCTCGATCAATATAGATCCTTTTCCGCTACCAGTGGACGTCACCTGGACGAGATCGTGGAAATTCTTCTCCGTCACTTTTGCCTCTGTCAGCTATCAATTTTAACAGGATAAGTGACATGCCGCAATAAATAGGCTGCGCGTTTTACGCATTTCAGACAAAATCGAGTAAGCGTAATTTCAAATAGCAAAAACATTAGAAGAATTTAGAATCGCTATTATTTTCAACTTATTAATTCTCCGTCTGCAACATTTTTATCAATGTCCATATAAAGATCATACAAAATCAAAACAACTTATATTCAATCGATGATAACATATGGAAATTCTAAAAAGTTTAATCAGCGTGTTTTTTAAAATATGAGTCATTGGCAAAATAATGATTTTTTTGTTATTGTAAAATGATTCTAATACAACAAGCGAATTTAATATAACTTTATCGACCTCCGTGTAATTTTCATTTGTTTGTAACATGTAATAGCACAAATGAAATTGTATTTCACAACAGTTTCGTAACAGTTTCGCAACAGTTTCGCAACAGTTCGCAATAAAAATGTAAATTTGAACAAGTCCCCACACACATCGTCTTGCAATTTGATAGTCCTCGAAGTTGCTTTTGTAATTTGTATCGATCGCCACGCCGCCGCGCCGCCGCGCCGATCTTTACGCAAATTGATACCTCGGAAACTAGAATTTAAAGGAGCCTCATTTAATGTAAGTAGAGACTCCATTAATTTAATAGTTAATGGAAACGAGACTGCTACAAAAACCTTAATTAGAATTCTTATTTTATTATAAATCTATGCACGGTAAAATTGCATAATACGCATAGTTCGCTAATTATTCATTAACAATTTCGATTACCGGCTGCTTTGCATTTTAACGTGGCACTTTCAGTTTCAAAGCTGTTATTTACACATATAATATTCTTCGATCTGTAGAATAATTAATCGCATATTAATTGCTTATTACCAATCTATACGTGCCTGTTAAATAAACATTCGGTCGAGTCATAAATAATTTACGTTCCGGTGGCAATTTTATTAAATAACAATTCTATCGCAATATTCTTTCATGATACACGTGTCATTTTTATAAAAGAAGACTAATGAGGCAGATAAAATAAAATGAAAAAATTGATTCAATATACTTGCCGAATTTCATTTTAGTTTCTACATATATCGTTCCTATTCGGTTGGCAAGAAAGTAATTTCGGTATCTTAAAGCAATGAACTTTTACTAATGATGATAACCTGAAATCGCACTTGGATCAGTTTTTAGCCGATAAGGACCAGATTCGAAGTTTTATGATCGCAGAATTGTGACGCTACCAGAAAGATGGCAAAAGATTAAAATACCGAAATTATTTTCTTGCCAACTCAATATATTAGTTCTAAGGGGATTAATTAACTACACGTTTACCGTAATTTGCAATGACCCGTTGCCATTCATTAGGCAGCTGTATAACAAATGAATAGAATAGTAAACGCATCGTTATACAAATACATAGACCCTCCCTTCCCTCGTGAACTCGAGAATAGCAGCAAAAAAAGTTCCCCGAAGATTGACTTGACCCTAATTTCCGGTCAGTCCCCTGCGTCTCAATTCCCTCGCGACCCAACCATCGAACCTTCCCGTTCTACCGCCCCATTTTGGGTTCAGATATTACCTTGAAGAAAACCAAGGTGTTTCTTCCAACAGTCAATTCGCTTGTCAATCGCAATCTCGCTTTGTCATCCTCGTTGTCAGCCGGCTGCGCGCACAGTGTCCTGCACGTGGCTCTGTCCAAGAAATTGTCGAGCACCGATTCACCGTTGACAGTGACCTCGTCGTCGTCGTCCTCGAGGGAAACGCCGAAGAAGTGGCCCGCGGTTGATACTATCAGCGATCTACGTTTGTCAACGACCACCATTTTTCCAACGAGCGTAATTTCACTGTTCGTGTCGCAAATGCACCGGGTGCGTTACGCCGCTACACCACGAACCTAAACAACACAGCTAACGTCCTTGCGTGCCGATCGTTTTTGTCGTCATGACAACTACCTGACAACACAAGCCAGCTGTCAGGAGGCCCACGTGCTGGCAATGGCAGCAGCGTAGCTCGAATAAACACGAATTTACGGGGGAAAACAGCCATAATAACCCAGACCAAACAGAGGGTTAATAGGTTGCAAATAAAATAGGTGCCGGTAAAATTTGAAATTCTTCTAATGTTAGTATGTACCGTTGTAAACTATGTATATCTATACCTATTCCTATTCTTATTCCTATACTATAAAAATGTTTCTGCCAGAGGGTAATTCAGGATTTCGGCGAGAAATCAAATTAAGTGTATTCGTTACGTATGCAGAGAGGCGTGTGCTGTAATATTTATACTATAATATTTAGACATTCCACGGAACGGCGCGGCGCGACGCGGCGCGTGGTATAAGCGCATAAAATTCGCAGTCGAACGATTACGTCGCCGATCTGTGGAAAATTGATTGTTCTCTACGAAACAATGCCGTTAGTCGTGAACTGTTCTAGGGGGTCCGGTAGCCACTGTTTCTCTCCATTGATCGTTAGTTGTAATTCTAACGAGCGATCGATTCTTTGATCGCGCAGGCCATTTGCTGCGCTGCGCTGCGCGCCGGCCGGAAGTATGCATGGTCAGTTGATAGCGTATGCACGCGAGCGCATAAATCGGCCTCGGCGTACGTCGCGCGTCGCGCATCGGTATGTACTCCGATTACTTATTCGAGGCGTGGATGCCAACTATACCCTGATTATGCAAATATTCGGCGGTAATAACATTAACAATGCCGGCGACTTCGAGCATGCCTGAATCCATCGTGCCTTCCACATATTATGGTCGCTCTCGGATTCACGGACCTCTCTTAAACTGTTAACAATCGTTATTCCTTTCGAAAGCCATTTCTGAAAAATACTATTTGCGGTGGCAGAGTATTATCGTTATATTTCCGTGGGATTTGATCTGATACGCTTTCTTTATCTAAAGATCTAACAACAACAAAAACTGTCTCCAGCATCGCGATAGCAATTTTCCATCATCTTCTGATAAACAATTTGCCTGCACACATCGCTTCTGGTTCCCCAGACCGAAAGGGTGGCAACCGATGGGAGATAAAGTATCCAATTAATTCGAACCGTTCTGGGCCATGTATCGATTAATCGTAAGTGGGTAAGAATCGTATAAATCTCTCCCCGGATCGGTAAGTATTTTCAGCATTAAATTTGAAGTGGCCCTCCGCGGGCAAGGGGGTTGGCATTTATCGCGGCATTTATAAACGATTTCCGCAATTTTTCCCTTGCTCTCTTTCTCTCTCCCTTTTTCCTTCTTTCTTCCGGTTTCTCCGATATTCGCGGAGATTCGACTTTCATTGGACCCTTTCAATCTACCCTATCTAGCCCCGGCGAAAAAGTCTGATTTATTTCTCGATATCGAGGAATAAATGTCTGAAACCGAGAGCGGAGCCAGAGATCGCGGGCAACAGGCAGGCGGTGGAAACTCCGAAATGGAAACGGTACGTCGCGGTGCGCAGCGATAGGAAAAATCCGTGGAGTTGTGCTAGTCGTGTCGATTCGCGAACAACCGCCGCAGATATTTTTACAGTGACGCGGGCTTTGGACATTCGCTAATTGGCCGTAACCACGATGTCAATCGGCGATTGTCGCCGCGTGCTCTCGCAAATACGCAATAGCCCGATTCGAACTTTGAAATAGTTCTCTTCAGAGATCGAAAGGGTTCTAGAACTCTTCAAACAAGTTCTATTTGGAACATTAACGCATCGCATGCCTTCCAAAACGGTTTTCGGCAATTTTTATCGCATTTGCTTGAAATAGAATTATCTTGATTTACCAAGGTTTTATAAACGTTCAAGGACTCTATATATAGATATTAATAAATTCTGTTTGATCATATTCGAGTCCAATATAGTCGAGTTTAGCGCAGGCCGAGGAAAAGGAAATAATCGAGGATTATACGAGCGTCGGATCTTCTTTCATCGAAAGAACGGAAATTTAAAATTCACGCAACAAGTACTTTCAATTGCGAGATCCGTGGTCATCGTTCCAAATCGCACGAGGAACGTGCGGAAAGTGCCTGAAAGCATCAAGAATTTTTTGAAACGGCAAGTTAGATTGGAGATCTAACCTGATCTTTATCGTTCCGGTTCCGCATTGAATTTTCTCGGCCACCGAAAAAGAGCTTCGTTGCGTGGGCGAATAGTAATCAAACGGCCACGTGGCCTTGTAATCGGTGGCTACCAACGGTGAAGTGCTGCCATAAAGTACAACGTGATACAGGGTGGCCCATAAGTCTGCTTCTCGTTCAACGTGTATAAATAACTCTCTAATTTTCTAATCATTTACGCTTTGATCTTGGTCTAGAACGGAATTAAATAGAACATCGACCGCTCGATTTATCGCTGTACAACGTTCTCGATAGTCCTCTTCGTTCTCGCTAATTCCATTTATTCGTCTTCGAATTTATTCATAGGGCCCACCACTTTTTTTAAACCTCTAGCATTTTTCTGTTCGACTTGGGCGGACATTTTGCGCGGACATTTTGCGCGGACATTTTACGCGAACTGGAGAAGATCGTTGCTATTAGTCGAACCAAGGCCGCGTTTGCTTGGCGATTTTCCTTGTTGTTTGCAAGGAGTGTTGAGAAACAATTGAAAATAGATGGCGCGCGGCGCGGCAAAGTAGGCTTCAAAGAAGATAACATTCAAATATTACCTATTAACCTTTTCGCAACTGACGGGATGTATTTGAAACGTTTGTTATAGGATGTACCAATAATAAGATCCAAACGCTTTGAAGAATGCGATCCTTTTGGAACTCGAATTTTTCTTTGTAGTCGTACACAAACAAAGTATGTAGTCGCTCTAAACCCAAAGTAATGTTTCGGTCAGGTTTCACGAGAATCTACAATGCGCAAAGGCTTCGGGTCACGTTATTTTCTGTTTCTGTTTCCGTTTCCGTTTCCGTTTTCGTTTCCGAGGTGTTAAAACACCTAAAACCAGCCCACGCAGCGAAGCAAGTATACAAGTATCGGCAACGCAGCGATAGGTCGTGGATCGTGCGAGCATGGATCGCCGCCGCGTGGATCAGTCGAGCCGCGAACGTCGATCCGTGCTCTTTCTCTCGCGTGTGCGAAAGAGAAACACGCAAACTGGTACCGTTCTCGGATAGTCACGATAGTCTTCGCGCTTGAAACGCGTTCGTCGGACTGTGAAACGTTCCAGGTGAGTTTACCCGAGTCGATTTTTACACTTGCACCGTGAACCGTGATCCATCGTTTCGCAAACGACCCAGCCTCGACGGAAGAATTTCCGTGCTCCGACAGCCATCTTCGATCGCTGGGCGATTTACGTTCTACATATATATAGTGTTCTCCAAAACGAGCGGTGCATAGCGCTGTCAAAATTGCTAGCTCGACCAAAGCATTTTCACTTTGTTCGTCATAGAAATTAATACAACTATACACGTAATGCGAATCGCTTGAAAATAAAAGATGTCTATTAAGAAGCTTCTGCAGATTTGAACGCGTATAACACTTTTTATATTTGTGGAGAAATGAAATGGTTTATAGAGCAACGACAGGTGAACGGAGATCAAGGTGAAATACATTCCAACGATTCGAGACATTTCTTCTTCTCGCTAGTTTAATAAACTAATCATTTTTTGTGCATGTTTGTGTATTTTTGTGTATTTTTGTGTATTTTTGTGTATTTATATTCTTTTTAAAACAAGTACGTTTCAGTTTCAGAAGCCTTCGGCCTCTTTCCTTTTCCAATTATTTATTTATTTATTTATGTAATCAATGGAATAATAATAGATAATGCCGTAACGATGCACAGAATATGTACATTAATGCTGATGAGACGTATAGGTTACAATATCACTTACAAAAGCATTGGTGTACCACACCTCAGAAATCGAATAACGATTTATCACATGATTAGAATTTATGTCCGACTGTATTTTTAATGGATCTGCCATCCTTTGATTATAACATGCGATACTCGCGCAAAGATATCAAGATACATATGTAAACGATTAAAAAGAACCTTTTTGGAGCGTCGCGGCGTTGCTAAACGCGCCGACACAGTCGGCGCGACGCGACAGGAGCCCAGAAGTTGATAACCCGAACGATTATTTTTCCAACAAAGTTACTCGAAGTTCGAAACGCGACTATTTTTGCGCGCGGTCATTACGCAACGAGAAAACGAAACATTCGCGGCCGTGTTTTATCTGGATACCGAGAAACCGTGAACGAGTTCTGCTTTTTCCTTCGTTTTTCTTTGCAAACACTCGCGCGTTTGCCGCTTGTAAACACAAGATTTCGCGCGTTAGCACGAAATTGCGAAATAAATTTGCACGCTAGCGTGCAAAATTAAAGATTCACTATATTTCGCGCATTATCGGCGGCCATATTTCATTCTAACCGTGAAAGCGGAGCATGGTAGATCACGAATCAGATACTTCGTGGCCGGCTGTGATTACGATACGATAAAGTGTAACCAAACCACTGTCCGAGGACTGTCGTCGGCTAACGAGTCGAGAATTCGCAAATCAGTGACACCGATTCGCCTTCGCGATTTTCTCCGAGCTGATCGAAAACTATCTTAACCGCGACCGCGGTTCATTATATCTGAGCAATTTAAGGCTTCGCAATTCTCAGTGGAATTATAACGGACGAGATTTCTATAAGAACGCTACTACTGCTCTCGATGAAAAATATTAATTCGATAACACTCGTACTAGTAAAAAATGATCGGCTACGGTTAGTAAATTATAACTAGCCTGCGGATCTTTATGCAAAATAAAAATTGTCTGCATCAGAAACAGAAGACATTAAAATTCCTTTTCTTCTTTAACATCTGCTTTAAAGCGTCCAAATATTACTGTAAGTCACTGTACTATGTTAACACGGTAACACGGTTCTTTGGTCTATCGTTAACCGTGCAACGCTCGCGAAAATATCAGCGATTCTTTGTTTTCGCAAATTGGTGGCTTTTATCGGTTGAACAGTCCTCGCGCAATTTTTCCCCTTTATCGTCGATTCCAACAGCCGGCGATTATTCCTGGGTCGTATAGCGTTTTGCTGATTTTGCTGACAATGAGAGGACGTGGGTGCCACGAGCTGGTTTATCGAAAGAGGAAAGTGCGTGCGTGCATTTATCTCGAAAACTTTTCGGTTCTCCATCTGTTTCGAGCGATTTAGAATTTTTAGAGCAGCTTCATCAACATGATACGATATCGTGATACGGTATTACACAAATCTTTATACAAATTTGAAGATTTTCATTGAATTTATCATTCCTTATAGTCATTATAGGCATTCACCCATACTCCATTCCGTACATCGTTCTTATTACCATCTACTTTTAGCAACTAGTTAATTTTAATACTACCATATCTAATATTCTCATATGCATAGTATATTTAATATACCATTTAATATTTTAATATACTATTTTCTCAATATTCCTCTTGATAATTTCCCTTTGATAATATTATCAATGATTCTCGATAATCCTATTTTCAACCCGTTCGTATTCTTTTTCTTACAAAGAAAAACTTATTGACACACAGGGACATTCACAGAGTTACGCGAGCTCGGTTGACGTTGACATTGATAACCGTGTCATTATCAAGTACGTTTCCATTGTAATGAACCACCGACTCTCTCCCTTCCTCGTGCGAACCAGCAATTAATTGTCGATGCCCTGGAGTTAACTAAACTGCGGCGATTTATTCCCAGGCTTTGTTAGTACTACATCCTCCGACGCAAAATGAACGATTGCTGCGTCTCTGTCGGTACAGTATTTTAACTGATCGATGACCCGATGTACAAGATTTTTATTTTGCATATAAATCCGTAATCTAATTGTTACAAGTTAATCTCCCCCTTCTCACTTTTACTCTTTATTTAACCGAGCAACGATCATCGAGTGTTTGCGGTTAGAAAAAAAAGACAAGAAAACTGTACAAGAACTTAAGAACTTGATATAGAATCCAAGAGTGCAATCGACACCGCACCGGTTTACTCGATCATCGACGCGTCGAATGCGTTATCTATGTGTGGCACGTGCGACGATAATTGCCATTTTAAAAAAAAAAATACTGTCACAGTTATCCGTTGGTCAACATAATCTCGTTTATGGGATTATCGAGTTCCTCTAATAACGCCTCTCTATCCGTGTCACAGAGTATAACAGCGTAATTGTTGTACACCGTGGTCGGTTCAAGTGTTAACTACTGCAAATTCTAGCGTGCGTTTCCTTAAATTGTATGAACGAATGGCTAACAATGGGCGGCAACGTTTCGGATGACTGACACCGGTCGCTATGTACTCCCATTAGAAAGCAGAATGCTGCTTCTTCTATTTCTCACGTCCTACTTTCAAGCAGAAAGTCAAGCGTATTGCCTATAATGCAACCCGAATTTTTCTTTGCAAGGAAACAGAGCATATTGTCTACATATACTCGTATGTAATATAGTTCGATTTTTTATTGCAAGCAAATTTTTATTCGCAGAGAAGTAAAAAATACATACCTCCCAGAAATTTTTCAGTGCAAGAAAGTAAAGCATCGAATGCATAAAAATGTGTTTTTCATAAATCCTGATATACATATATCTATACATACAAATGCAAGTAATCGATAAAAACAGCAAATTTTATGTAAATAAATTCAAATGTAAGGAACTGAAGCGCGTGTTGCGCAGCGCATATTTGTGAAGAGCGAAGAAGCTCAGAAAATTGGTGATAGCGGCAGTCTGTTCGATTTGAACTGGCATCTGGTTAATCAGCTGCCCCATTTATTAGGCTGGTGCTTGTGCAATCCTAAAAGACAGAAGTTCTGTCAGTGGATGCTGAAAGAAACGGGGAATCGTGCCGCGCAATTAGCAATGAATCACACGCCGCGCATCTAAACGATCGTAGGAGCAGTTGCGTCAAAAGAATTTGCTGTTTGTCTCTCGTGAATCGAGGAACGGCTGTCTCTCGAAACTTTTTTAAACTTAAAACGCTGCTTTCCTTTACAAACGATCGTTCCTCTACGAACAACCGAACATTACTCGAAAATCCTTCCTAATCGCTCGCAATTGCTAGACTGCAGAAGTTTATGCAATTTTTCATTTTTCTACGCGAATTTCTTCAAAATAGTATTACAAAATTATTTTCAGTAGAAATAGAAATAGTTAGAAATAGTTAGAAATAATTAGCGGATTTTCATTTCATGCATTTATGGCATATCCGAATTTCTCAAATTCAAATACGCATGCATTCACAAAAATTGATATTTTTATTTCATTTTGACCACAACGAATGTTTTAGACAATTAAACACTAATGTTTTTTAAATTAAGGTTTCAGTTGGAAATTTAAGGACGAAAGATGTCTGACCCTCCGGCAGGCAAAGGACCACCAAGCTTGATAACTATGGTGTTTTCAACCCTCGTACACATACTTTTATTGGCGCCAGTGATATACATCATTAGCCTTGCCCTCTCAGACGGCAGATACAATATACTTTTCTCTTGGCACCCCATCTGCATGAGCGTCGGGGTAAGTTTGCATAAATAATACCTCGACATTTTACATCCTATTTTGCAAAATATACACTCATTCTGTAGCTAAGAAAAATGATTTTTCGCATTTCTAGTCGTCAGTCGATAAAAGCGAAGTTTTCTGTTCGATTAGCTTTCGTTTACGCCGTTTACGCCGTTTACGCACACATCAGCCAGATTTTAATCGATACGCAGTGCAAATATACTGTATGTATATGTATATACGTACAATCTTGAATAATGATAAAACCTAGAAGCGTCACGAATTTTTACGGATACATGGTTATTTCGCGATTCCCTTTTTTCATTGGTTTTTCATTTTAACAGGCTTGCTTTGAATCGAAAGAAAAATTTACGTAACTGCATATGTCACGTCGAATGCATACGAAAGGAGTTTATTGCAACCATACGGTTATGAAATGTGTTTACACTGGCAAATGTTCACCTGCCCGGGGAAAGAGAAAATTTTTGCGCGTCTCAAAACCACAAAGAATTTCTCGTTGTGTGAAAAGTATTTTCTTTCCAAATACAAGGAATCCAATGGATTATTATTTAGTATATCTCAGCAATGGTCTGCACCGAAAAGAAAGTATCGTTTTACTAAATTGTTTTAATATTTGCTGAAGAAGGAACATCGTATGTATATGTATAAGAAAATGTTCGAACAATGTACACGAGCACCGATATCGATAGCGAACATATGTTAATACCGAATCCCAGAAATGATCGAAAACTAACATAATCTTTCCTGTAGATCGGTCTGCTGATAACGGAAGCAGTGTTCAGCATTTCCGGTGAGGCGTATCTCGGCCACAAACTCTCAAGACCGAACCGAGTAACGTTGCACTGGACCCTGCACACGGTGGGCCTGATCCTGATCGCGATCGGTCTGGCGATCATCGTCGCGAACAAGATCGAGAATTCGAGACAGCATTTCGCCACGCCTCACTCGATTCTTGGCCTGATCAGCATCATCCTAGCGTTCCTGACCGCCGGTTTCGGCATCGTGACCAACAACCCGAAGTGGCTCTATCCTCGTGTCAGGCCGGTTCTCCTAAAGATCGTGCACGCGTTCGGTGGCATCGCTGTCACTATACTACTGCTCGCTTCTATCATGACGGGTACCTATACCATGTGGTGGCCGGGCAGTGAAACCGGAAGGAATTTGGTGTTCGCGTCCCTTTTCTTCGCAGGATTTTTCATCCTTCTGAAACCGATCCTCGGAGCTGTCTCCAGGAGCAAAGTCGTCTTTGGTCCACCCCCCACCACCGCGTAATTGTTACTAGGTTGGTGTTGGTACATATGAAATGTTCGATTTGTAACAGTGGCGTTAAACAAACGTCACTTTTTCATTATGTATTCGTTATGCATTGCATAATGTTATCGTCGATATATTTCTTCTTTCACTCGTATAAAAAGCATTTGCGGCAATCAGCTGTAAAGATCAGCTTTGTGCCTTAAAATGGTAATTATATGTATAAATAATTATAAATAGGATATTTCATGTGCAACAACCTAATAATTAATTATGCCAGAGGAAGAGATTTATCTGCTGAATATGGACTAATGCACGGTCTACCGTCTTGTATAAATTATTAAAAATTTAGTTAGCATGAGAAATCTTAAAGACACTTTTTGCGACCCATGGGTCGTTTTTGAAATCGTTCTTGATTATAACTACTGTGTTCAAAACTCGGTTACAAGTCGATCGAGAAGTACTTCACCTTCTTCAGCAAGTAGTCCACCGCGGTGTCTTACAATTGGATTCCATTAGAGATTAGAAATTCAAATAATGAGTATCGATTGAGAAACTCTGAATCTGGCTCGGCTCGCGGCATCGATAACTTGCATTTCCGTACACCGTAGACAAACATATACGTGTTACAGTTATCGGGTCACGTACGATCAGATTATAGTATTGTGTACATGATATCGCGACTGAAACGTTGTGTGCCAAATCGCTTTAACTTCAAATATAGTACTCTTTTTCTGAAAGTTTCGAGGACACGAACGATGCAGTCAATGGCGGATTATGCATATACATATATATATGAACGCCAATAATAATAATCCGCCACTGAATAGAATATTGTTTTATATACATGCGATTAAATTTACATGAGACTTAAATTTTTATATATTCCGATTTATCTATATTCCGATATTTAATATAATATAGATTATATTTATATATTCCGATATATAAAAATATATTTATTTATATATTTTTATATATTCGGAATTACCAAAAGCTGATTACAAATTGCTGAGAATGTTCGTTAACGTTCACTATGCTCCAGACAGTATCTCTTTCCATTACCATTATTGTGTTCAGCGTGTTGCCAACGTGTATTCCACCAAACGTATAACGTATAACGCACCAAAAGAAAAAAAGGAAAAACAGTGTAGAAGACAAGAGAAAATCGTTTCGCTAGATTTAATTTAGTAGTATTTATAAGAACGACTGTTTACCAAAAAGCAGAAAGAAAAAGAGAGAGATTAAAACGTAACGTTAACGTAAATCGATCTAGGCGAGGAAGAAGTATATGAAGATATCTTATTGTAATAATTACACGCGCATTACATATATACATATTACGATATATGTATAGAATTTACATAATGTATATATATATATATATCCTCCGCAAAATGCAATGTACATGTAAGTAGATTAATACAATTTCTTATTTTTCGATATTACACGGTATGTTCGTCATCTATGCAGTTTCGTTTTCTTGATTCTTTTCGTCGTTATTGGACTGTGGATTTTCTGCATTTATAACAGAAACAAGTAAACCAAATGCAACAAAAATCCACAAGATCTAGAAACACTACAGAAGTTCGTCGCTAATGACCTAGATGTTGATGCGACGTTAAACCTTAATATAAAAAAAAAAAATTTTTAAAGAATTTCAAGATGATGTTACACTATTTTCAACTAATTACAATTTTTAATATTTTTAATTTACGATTATAGAGAAACAAGAAGTACATTGTAAAAAACAATAATATGTTGTACAAAATTTTTATTATGTGTCCGAGTTACACTTATACTCGCATCTTCGGACAATACATGATTGAAACCGTTGTTAAATATCTACAATAATCCCTAATGTAGTGGCCAGTTGGAATATAAAACGTGTATATAATAATTTATCGGTACTCACTTGTAACACATTTTTAACGATCATTGTACAAAATAGTATCAGTCTCTTCATTTCTTTGTAGTTCTTGACTAAATGTTACTTAAACGTGTAACATGAGATTCGAAGGCACCGATGTGATGTTTTTTCAAAAAATGTTTGAATCCTAAAAATTTCAATATTTCGACTTTTAAAAAATATATTCCCATAAGCCTTCGTGGTGATAGTAAACGGGTAAAGAATACCTATAAACAAGTGGAATAATCCTTCTTTCAGCGGAAATAGATCCTGAAGTGTCTTCAACAGCTTGTCCAAATTACTCGTCTTTGTATACTCCTGTATCATTTTTGCAAATATCTTATACTTATCCTCCGATAACGAACGCTTCACCTACAATTATATTTTACGTGTATTAAAGATAATAAAATATTTTTTACTTAATATTTTAATTAATATTTTTATTTATCATATTAATATTTTTTACTCGGGTAGATATATGTCTACATGTCTACCTCTTTCAGATACGTTTTCCCCAAAAGTTTCTTATCGGTATCGTTAGCAGGGTCTTCGATCGGTTTCGAATCATTTCCATTTTTCGCGTCTACACTCGAACAAGTCGAGGGACCGGACAAGCATGTATTGAATTCTACCGGTAACATTTTTATTTTTCTCTTTTTAGCAAGCGGTTCGCAGGTATCTTTCGTTAGCTCGCACGTAGAATAATTCTGTTTCAATTTGCAAACGCTAAAATTAATAACAGGCTTCGATTCTGTTGCTAGAAGCTCGGAGAAATTTTTCTTCTTATTTTCAGTCGACTTGCTAATCTGTTCGCTGTTATCACTATACGAATTGATATCGAAAGTATCTTCTTCTTTTGGACGAGTTATTTCGAGTTTTTGTTTCGAACCATTTTTCGCAGTTCGGGTTGCAGTTGCGTCGAATGTAGCTGTTGTCGCAGCAGGTAACGATACGCTAGTGCTACTATCCCTCGGTCCCGTAGCTGGTTGTGGCAACTAAATAGATAAATCAATTCTGACTAGACTGCGGATCTTCACGCTATTATTTGCTTTCCGAAACTAATCAAACTTACCGTATATTCCGCGTACTTGAAGAAATCTCTTAAATTTTTTGTAATCATCCCAAAATTGGTAAATCTTTTAATATGAGGCCTCAACCAAGTAGACAAATTCTTTTTAAAGTTTTGGTTGTCGAATCTACAATCGCACAGTATTATAGCACCGTAATCGTTTTTGTGACGTATAATTCGTCCGATGGCCTGGTTAACGGCTCGCGATGCTTCCAGCTGATACCATTGTTGTCCGGACAAGGCCTAAACAATGAACAGTATATTTGAAGTTCACGCTCAATCCTTGACACGCTGAAACTAAATTAATGAGTTTGTTACTTCTTTGTCGCTGCTTCTCATCTCTTCCAAATATCGTTGTTTTAATACTACTCTCGGGTCCTTCAAAGGCGGAAACGGAAGACCGGTAATTAAAACGGCTCTACCGTTTGCATCTGCAAAATCGAGACCTTCGCTCACTTTCCCACGACAAACTGCCATGAAAATTGCCCCTTTGCAGGCAGGATCTCTAATCTTTCCGCAATACTCGATCATTACGTTTGTAAAACCGTCCTTGTATTGTGGTTCCACGTATATGGCCTGATAAATGAAATATAATTATGACACACACTCTCAAATATATAAAACAACATCGTATACAAATATTAAAGACAATTACTTTACGTTCCGCGATTTTTGTCCACAATCCTGTGTTTTGCCATTCTTCTCGACACTTTCTCATTATTGGATAGGAAGGGAAAAATACTAACAATCCGTGAGGTATTAGACAACTGAAATTAAATATTGTTCGGCCGAGAGATCCTATGTATTTTGGATCATTCCTGAAAAAAGATATATATGAATCGCGCAACACAAATAATTAACTATACGTATGAAACTTTTGTACGATACCTCGTGTTGAAGGAAGAATTTAGCGCGTAACCATCGGGACCTTGACTAAGAACACCCACGCAAACTTGATCTCCTTTTACTATGTGTGGATTTTCCAATTGAACGTCGATTGGTATTCCGAGTTCGGATATGAAAGGTCTTAAAGGGGACAATGTACCGCTCGTTAGAACTATCGAGCGTACACCTTGCTCGAGTAACTGCTGCATACTGCATAAAAAAATAAAAATATGCACGTTAGGCATTTTTATATACGAGCGTATAAATATAATTCTAATAATACTACTTTTACCTGAAACCCGGGCTGAAACACCAATAACTAATCACTTTGCCCTCGTTCTTTAAAGTTTTCTTTGTCTCCCAAACATCATTTTTATGAGTTTTTTTCGGTTCCTCTACTTGAATGTACACTTTATAACACTGCTTGATTTTTTCTCTGTATCGCATATTATTACTATTGTTAAACGCTATTCTTAATAGGTCACTGAATTTTTGCAGCGCATTACCTTTCCTTGCGAACGGAGATGTGCTTGTGGTTGTTAAATATAGAACAATTTTGTCTAGTTTCTCGGTCACTAGTTGTTCCTTACCATGCGTTATCTACAAAGAGAAATTATTGAAGACAAAACTACATTGGAAATATATTATCGAAAGTACGATAACTAACTTGAGCCTTCTCGAATAACTCAAAGATGTAGCCACCGGGATGCGTGTCTCCCTCGTCGCGTCTTACAATTTTTATCGCGTCGATTGCTTTTTCTAGTTCCAGAAACATAGCTTTCAAAATACACAAATCATCGGCGGTAAAATCTTTCTGTACATTTCCAGAATTCTCCATCGAGAAATCAGTTTCTTGAACATTTTTAGCCATGTCTTCCATCACTGCTGTTATTTCGTCGATGCACATCGCAACATCCGTACTACATATCTGCAAAAATATTGCATTAAATTCTGTAACAAACCTTTATCGTCGTATTAATACATTACCTGCACCGACGCTGCCTCTTCGCATGTTTTCTCGACATTGTGCGCTTCGTCTAACAGAATAACATTGTTCTGCAAATCTATGCCCTGAGCTTTTCGTGCTTTTGGATCTAATAAATAATTGTACGGCATAAACGTTATATCTGCATTCTGTTTTAGTTCTTTAGATAAAAAGTATGGGCAACATTTGTGCTTCTGACCAGCTTTCACTAGATCCTCTATATCCAGCACTTCCTGTTTGAAAAGGGGATCTTCTTTCCTAAAGAAACGAGTTTCGTGTATGATTGTTGCCGAGTCTTTTTTACCGATCGCAATAAACGACTGGCCAGGGTATGCTAGCATTTTACCTTGTCTCAACATTATTATAATAAGGACACGTTCTAGACTTTACTTTCAAATGACACATGTGTATCTTATTGGAAGAGTTAATCTCTTTAGAAACATCTGGGTGGATACAGAGCTGATCTCTGGATCCTAACACAGCCGTGCTCAAATGCTTGTAAGCTGTTCTTTTCAACTCTTGCATTGCCTGCGACAATTGCGAGTGCGTTCTGGACGCGTAGATAATTTTTGGGGCTGTCCAAACGAAGCTTGGCGAAGGCTCCGAGTCACCCGTAGCTCCTTTGAGTTCATTGCTTAATTTGTTAAAGAAATGTCCTCCAAAATTCGGTTTCTCTATTGCCCCGACTAGGGCTTGCGCTTGCAGTTGAGCTTTCTTTGTTAGCAACCAACTTAGGGACGAGCACAAGAGGCAAAGCGTTTTACCTGTACCTGAAATGTCGATACCGATTCATTTTCACGAATGGATCGAGTTCTGATCGTTTAAAAAATTTTTCATCTTATCCGTATTAAATTGTTCACTTTTTCCTGTGTTAAAAATTATTTTGTTTTCTTTCTATCTATGTTTCTGATATATCTCTCATTAGAGCATTATAAAAATGATAAAAATAAAAACAATATTGAAATGTACCTGTCGGAGATTCTAATACACCGTTCTTACTATTCTGAAGGCATTCTATCACTTTCGTCATGTAATCTTCTTGAACAGAATACGGTTTAAAAGGAAAATTAACAATGACATTGTTAATCGTCACCTCGGGCATTATAAGTTTCAGAAAATATCGAAAAACCCTTTATCGTATATAGAAAATTCTGACCGATTGACGCGAGCAGTGACACCGTCTAAACCAGTCTAAATATTGTACTCATTCCCGCCAAAATGCCAAATTCCAAAGTTAACCAATTACAAGTGATTAATGATATTTACATACATACATACGACATACGAGATACGATACACATTCAATAAACTATATACATACGTTTAAAAAAGCAATGACAGAAAAATGATATAACGTTATATAAAAATTAGCACAAATGTCCGATAAAATCTGAAAAAATATTAATCGAATTCGTCGCGATATATAAATTTGATTTTTGTCAAGTAGTGCTGATCAATGTCGCCTATCGCCAAATTATCGCCGAATTATCGCCCGTTTCGAATAACTCATTTTCAAGTGGCAACTGCAACGCGCAACGGGGAGAGTCAACAGTCAAAGTAGCCAAGATTAGGTTAGTCGCGCATTCGCTAATTTAAAAGTGGCCGACCGACTGAACAACGAGCGAGACAGATTCGTTTCGATTAGGTTCGTATTTTTTTCGAAATTATATTTCCCACTTCTCCGCGAGAGAGAGCTTTGATTTCCCCGCTAATCTTGTAGAATTCGAATTAGCAAATAGAAATGTCCGATTCGCGAGTATTTCGAGTGAATATGTGCGCCGTAAATTCAACAGCCGCTGGTTACCGACCTGAGAATTGGGCCTCGATCAACCACTCGGCGAAAGTCGAACTATACATATATATGTATTCACAAATTCTGTCTTGCGATTTTGCATTCGTTCGATCGATTCAACTTTCTAGCTAATACAATACATGTACTATATAGTTACACACGTAGATACATAGATCGAACGAAAACAAACTCATAGTTGTAAAGAAAATTTTCACTTTCGTTCAAATTTGCTTAACAAATTGATTCGCGTACATACATACATAAATGCATAATATAAATGTTGAGACTGTAACATTTTTATTCTCGCATTTTATTTAAGTTTGATAAGAGGTCGTTGTCGCAAAGATATCCGCACATATACAGTCATAAATATCATCGGGAATTCGTAGACCTATAAAGTGTATCGTTTGTGTGCGAACAATAGCAGCGTTAATTTCCGTGCAATTTCCTCGTTGTAAGCTTGAAAATTTACTTGTATAAATATTTGCCATTCGATAACATTCTTTCAGTGTCAAGTGAGAATTTACAGCTCGAAGAAAAAATGCGATTAGTCATCTGTGATACGGTAGATCATGTGGCAGAATGGTCTGCCAAATACGTTTTGAAAAGAATCAATGATTTTCAACCGAATGAAGATAAATATTTCGTTCTTGGTCTCCCGACAGGTATGTTCTCTACTAGTATTACATTAATATAAGTTTGTTACAATTTGTTCAAAGAAAAAGAAATTGTTTACGGATAGAATATGTCATTTCCTATATATATTTATTATATTTTATAAAATTATTACGGCGAACCTTACCTGCTATTTACTATTTATTATTCAGGTGGAACACCTTTGGGAATGTACAAGAAACTTATAGAGTACTGCCAAGCGGGAAAGCTTTCTTTTAGATACGTAAAGACGTTCAACATGGATGAATACGTAGATCTGCCCAGAGATCATCCAGAGTCTTACCATTATTATATGTATAACAATTTCTTCAGGCATATAGATATCGATCCACTGAATGTACACATTCTTGATGGAAACGCACCAGATCTTACAAAAGAATGCAACGATTTTGAAAGGAAAATCAAGGAGGCTGGTGGGATCGAATTGTTTATCGGTGGTATGTAATTTTGAATGGTTTGCGAATTACCTTCGCATAGTACATCGGTTTACATGTAGAAATAATTCATGAAATGATGCAATTCTTTCGCAGGTATCGGACCGGACGGCCACATAGCCTTCAACGAGCCAGGATCGTCTCTAGCATCGCGTACAAGAGTCAAGACATTGGCGCAAGATACATTGGAAGCGAACGCAAGATTCTTTGGAAACGATATTTCCAAAGTTCCCAAACAGGCGCTGACCGTTGGTGTTGGCACAGTAATGGATTCTAAAGAAGTTATGATTCTTATTACGGGATCCCATAAAGCATTTGCCCTCTACAAGGCGATAGAGGAAGGAATTAATCATATGTGGACTGTATCGGCCTTCCAGCAACACCCCCGAACAATCATTATTTGCGACGAAGATGCAACATTGGAGCTGCGTGTTAAAACTGTTAAATATTTTAAGGTATATATTATATGTGAGATATTATATAGGTCGGATACACTTTTATAAATAATCTATTCGATATTACAGGCTCTCAGCGCTGTACATCATCAATTAATCGAGGCAGATGGAGAATCCATCCTTCGCCAGAGAATTCAAGATAGTTAAAATATTGGTACAGTAAAACTTGGATAAATGCTCGAAAATTCTCGAAAAGACTAACGAGCAAAACAGAGAAAACAGTCCGAAAGAAAAATCAATCAAAAAACTCGCATCGACGCAGTGCCACCAGAATCGACCAAAACTGGTCGATTTTTCCTCTCCTCCTTCTCCCCTTCCACTATCCCATTCCAGCACCATGAGCATCCTCCAACCACACTCCAACATCCCATACTAAGACCGTAGACTGCTCACGTATTAATCTGGTCATCAGAGAGGGGGTAAAACTGTATTCCCCTCGATTTTCCCAATCTGGCAGCACTGCATCGACGAGACAATACACACGCGATGTTGAAACTTTCTGTATATCTTATTTTTGTCGAATGGAACTGAAGGTTTCGTTGTTCGCTTAGCGTTGTTTGCCGATAGCCGAATGTCACTACCGAGCATTTATGCTATTTATCGTTTCGAGCAATTATCCAGGTTTTACCGTATAGCATTCTGTACTTTGGAAATTCATTGTTACATAACATATTGTCCGCATACTTTACCAAATGTTGTGAAACATGTAAATTATATTTTTTATAGAATTTAGATGACATTTGCGTATGTTACTTAATGTGTGTGAACTACTTTTTGACAACAATGCCACATATAATATATACATATAATGTACTTGTTTGAATCGAATATGGATTATTATACTGTTGTTTACATGGATTATTATTGTAACTACTGTTCTAATATTACAAAAATGCCATATTTTTGTATCATTATACTTTTCTTAAATAAATTTACCCTTTCTATGACAATTACAATTTAATCTCTTTCGTTAAAACGATCGACATGGTGACGATTGAAATGAAATGTTCATATTTATATTACACACTCGATAAGAAATCATAACTATAAATATATGTCCATTCTCATTTCGAATTTTATTTTAAAATATATGTATATCTTCATGCTATTAAGATTCTGAGCGTTGCGCTGCTCGGAAAACTAAATCCAAAACTAGAGCAACTAAAAACTAAATTAAACCTTAATTTAGAGAAAGAGCAGTGAAATGAGCAACTTCCTCTGAAAACGGAGACGAGCCTAACAGCGATAAGTAGGAGAGTTCGCCGACAGGAATGACGATGATCATAATCAAGTACTCGCCGGATGAGACGAACGCTGACAGCACGGTCCGCGGTCTGAAGACAACTAAACGATGACACATGTGCCGGAGAAGATTGCGTAACAATTCGTGCATCGCGAGCCGATTGATAAGGACAACGATCCGGGATCGTGATTGGCGGGCGTCAGAAAAATCGAAGAAATAATTGGAATCGTGCTTCCGAGGTGGTTCCCGGTGGGATCGACCGTTTTTTTCGGACCAGTAGCGTTGATTGCAGCGAGCGGAGATCAGTTGCGTGAAACGATGAAAAACGAACAGATGACGGAAGTGAAGACGATTGTGCTTCGCGACATCGAGCCTCTGTTGAAGCAGAAACTCGGAAACTATGTGGTTGTTGAGAATTTTACCTCGGAGAACCTGGTGCCCCCGGGTGAGAATTATGGCAGCACTATCCTGAAGGTCGATGTCGACCTGAAGAGGGGACTCTCTGGAAAAGAAGAACAGATTCACCTGATCGCGAAGATGCTGCCGCCCACGGAATTCCAGAGGCTAGTCTTCAATAGTTCGAAGACGTTCTTCAAGGAGATCTTCATGTACGAGACCATCATGCCGGCTTACAACAAGCTCGAGCTTGAATCTGGGTTAAAGACCAACGAGATCTTCAACTTTCTGCCCAAGTTCTACGGATCCAGATCGTCCCTGCAACCGGATGTTGACGTGGATGACGATGCTGTCTTCATGATGGAGAACCTGAAGGCCAATGGCTATTACCATGGTGTCAGGAGTGTGGGTATGTAGTATGTACACAATCTTGTAACAGGATCATTCCATGCGAAACCACCAGATACTCTTATTGTTAGACTTTCGCTACAACCGCCTAAAAACTAATTTTCATCGGTTTGTTAATTCAGCCGTTTGAATAAAAGCGATGAATCCTTATAGTTTATTTATGCTTGAAATTATTTCAATTATAATTAACGTGAGTGTATACATATTATTTGCGATCAGTCGATTTATGTCGCTAGCAGTATTTTATCAGAAATTGGCGTAGATCAGTTTCACAACAGTTCGAAGTAACTAGCCGTCCTGATTTATATATATATATAATAGTCTTCGCTTTCCATGATAGATCCAGGTCACTGCGATTGGAGAGGGACACGCGACACGATAGGAATAAGAAAATGTTCACATCTACAGACTGTACATTGTTTTACGATGTTTACGGTGTATATTGCTATAAATCTCAAGCAAAATTTGATTTCTTTCAAAAAAATTTCTTAATAAATTCTGCTGAAAATCTTAAAACTGTAAAAAACTGAGGGACGTACAAGGGTCAAGATCGATTTTCGAATCTTCGAATAAACCGGTCTTTTGCAAGAAAACACAAGCTTATATGACTTTCTCACAAAGGAGTCTTCCTTCGTAAAAACCGATGAAAAATTCATGTATTTTGTGCATCGTTTGACGCAGGATACGACTACGAGCATTCGAAGGTAGCCGTGCAAGCTCTTGCCAGGTTTCACGCTTTGGGTATGGCCGTGAAGCAGAAAAAACCAGGTCTGTTCGAGGTGTTCAAGATGCACGCGAAGGTTACACCGATAGAAGGAGGTCCTAATAATGAGATTTTCAACCTAACGTTAAAGGTGATCAAGGAGGACCCTGAGATGAGCGTCCATTACGACAAGTGTAAAAAAGTGATCGACGACATAGGATTCACGGGTTTCTGGTCGGACATTCCCCGAGAGCCCTGGATGACTCTCATCCACACGGACTTCTGGGTGAACAACGTGCTGTTCCGCAAAGACAGCACGGGGAAAATCGATGACGTGAAGTTCATCGATTTCCAAACGTACACGTATTCGAGCGCGTTGCGGGATCTTCAACTTTATCTGTTTTCGAGCGTCAATTTGGACGTTACGGACGAGCAGCTTGAAACTCTGATGGATTTATATTATGAGACGCTCATAAAGAGGCTGACAGAGTTAAAATGTAACACGAAAGTCTTCGATAAGGAGGGTTTCTGGGCGAAAATGAAGGAGGACGGCCCCTACGAGTTCATACACCTGGCGCTCATGATCAAAGTAATGACGATGGACGTGAAAGAAACTGAATTTAGCATTCTCAAAATGGAAAGTGCTATTACCGAATACGAAGGCAATAAAACGTTCGTCGATCGGTTACGTAGATTGCTATTGTATTTCTGCAAACGGGACTGGTTAGCCACGCCTGACGGAACGTCCTGAGGATACTCATTTTGCGCCAACTTCCGACAATTTTACGCCAGAACTATGGGACCCGTCAAAATTGCGGATTTTTTCAAATCTGAGATTATCGAGGTTATTTCTCTGGACATACAATACATATATTATAACAGAGTCGCTGAAATTCTGAATAAATGCACGTTCGTCATTTTTATAAAGTACTAGCTGCTCGCGGCGTGCCTACAGCACGCAATCGCACCTGGGCCCTCCGGGCGGGTTGCCCTGGCGGGCGGCGTACAGTGGGCAATTTCGATAAAATCTTAGTTATTTTCTCTATGTTACCGATTTTACTGTGTGTCCGTGCTGCCATCTAGCGGTTCTGCTCGGTAATCAGCACGCGGATCATATATACATACATACATATTTTTCTACTTTATATAGTAGTACATACTACTTATTATCTACTTTATTACAAGACAGTCAGGTTTAGGGCTTTGATCGTTACGATAAGCTTCGACCAATCAGATTTCACACAAGTTACTCCGGTTTTACGGAATTTTTATTGTCGCCAATTCGCCAGTCGATGCATTAATCTGAACCTCTTGATAAGTACAAAGATAGCGGGTTCAAAGTTAAATTTACAAAAGAGGATCCTGTAATTTTCGGATATTCCATATTACAATTCTCGTCTCGATCAAGCGAAACATCTGATCCGTTTTACAGGATTTAGCAAAAAGAAATATATTTTTCATATAAAAAATGACCTTGTAAAAATGACCTGACAAAAATATTCTTTTCCAGATCAATCTTTTTTTCTAACTATATTAATTGTACCGATATATATATTGTGTTATATCAACATGTTTTATGTATAAAAACAACCCATCTGCTACCGACACATGTATACCCGCATGTACTAATCGGTGCGCGATGATAGAGAACGGGTTAGCTTTTATCAGCTAAATCGATCTATGCCTACATTTATCTCGGAATTCTTATCAGACGATACTATATCTTGCTAGATATCTCGAGATAGAATTTCCACCAATTCACGATAGTCTTTTACGAATTAATAATTGTTTCCTTTAAGTAAAAGGTAAGCAGTCGAAAATAAAAAACATGATTGAATTCGTCAAACAGAATAATCCCACAATTAATAATGCATAGTATAGAACTGTTTCATACAAGAACTATAGATAACATCGAAGCGATACAGCACCTCATCTGGAATCAAATTCAATATGCATATTTTAAAGACACAATTTACATAATTCTTTTAACCTGAGTTAAAAAAAATTTCTTGTGGTTCTAAGACTTGTCTGATTAATTTCCTTTTTATCTAAACTGCTTGTGCTCATACCGTTTAGCAATCTGAATTATAAAGTTTTATATATGTATATGGGCTAACGCAGATTACAAATTTACTAGTAGCACAATAAAACACAATTTATAACTATTGATCATGGTTTGATGCATCTCGATTTAAAACATATGTTAAGAGGTTTGTCGTTACCGATTACTTTCATACATTATATACTTCCTTTAATTCTATTCTTTTCGTGCACACTAAAATATTAAATTAACAACGATACGATGATTTGCCCTAAACGAGTTTGCATAGCAGCGGTTTAAATGGAAAGTGCGCATATATATATATATATATAAAGAAATATTTATTCATTCTCACTTTTCATATCTTGAAAGTACTTGAAATCAATCATGCTTGGCAGACAAAGTTCATTCATGATTCATCAAATTTTTTGTCAAAAATATAGATATATATATATATATATATATATATATATATATATATACAAGGATGGACAAAAAATTTGATGAATCATGAATGAACTTTGTTTGCCAAGCATGATTGATTTCAAGTACTTTCAAGATATGAAAAGTGAGAATAAATAAATATTTCTTTATCAAATGTTCGCTATCTAAGATAACGAAAGAAAAATTGGAACAATAAATTATGTATTCGCCAACGCAGATTTTCAACGAGTCCGTAAATCACAGATGACCTTTATCATGATTGCTGAAATGTGATAGGTAGCAGTTCTTAAAAACATGTTTAATATTCTAATATTGATGAGGACGAGTAAGTATTTCTATAAAAGTCCACGTTTTTCCTTCAATTCGAAGGTACAGAGGCGCTTTAAACTATAACTAACGATATAACTTTAACACAGCTGTTAACAAAATAAATAATATCACAGACGAGATACAGCAGGAGTAGACCAATCACCCAATATATTTCTCTTTTCTCTGTCTTATCGTTGACAAAAGGAATTGTTATAAATATTAACCAGCTCGAAATGATAAATTTATCAATAATTATTATGTTGGGTGGGGAGAGTTGCGCATTGCTGTGGACTGCGCATCCGAGCTGGGCGGCGAGCGCGTAAAGCGCGCGTTCAGTAAGTTCAGTTAAGGTTTTTTAGTCGGGCCCATCGGGCCGGAGATGAGGATTCTTGCAGGAGCGGATGCGGATGGTCTCCGGAATCAGGAACAGAAGGGTCAAGCCAAGGACTGACCACTGACCAGCGGTCATCTAGATTCTAGATCTACAGCTACCCTGGCTCACTTTCAATCACCTGACGGTCCTTCAAACATACAGTTTCTGTTTCGAAATCTGTACCTGTTTATTCCATGAACACAACAATTTTTATTTCTGAATTTCGAATTTTTTGCTTCTGAACTTTCACAAGTACATACTTTTTCTTATATACCTTTACAATGTCGGTAAAGCAGGCTTTTTTTACACGAAGGTTTCAATTCCCACCAATGATGGCGGTGTGATACAATACCAGTTGAATAGGTACGGCAGGAAATGACACGAAAATGATAATAGCTAATAACTAATTACCATAATTATAATATGCGATTGGTTTAGTTTTATAGCATACCAATTAAAAATGTTGTCACACATTCTATCCGGAAACCTACTCAGCCACATTTTACACAGTCATACATTTCATTGATGTATGTAATTGCCAAATTAGAGCGAAGCAACAAGTATTATCAATCGAACGTCAATGTCGTCAATGTCTTGTAGACTGTAGACCATGACGAAAATTTCTTATTTTTAAGATCTTCACGTTTGAAATGTAACACTTTTTCAAATTTCTATCACGTCGGAATTCTGGAGGCAATCATTTTAAGAATAGATTTCAAAACGCTGAATTTCAAAAAATTGCGGAAAAAGAGAAGAAAAAAGAATATAGTAAACTCCCATACAACTCGATTAAAAAATTGTTTAAAATGCCTATTATATGTGCACATTCTGTGGTAAAATACATGTGTACACTCTTTTGAAACAGTTGTTATTTATCACGTTTTTCGGGAGTCTAGTGTATATCTCCTTGATCCAGCAGTTGTATGTATATAAACGTATATACAGGAAATTTCCTTTCTCCTATGTAAATACATTATAAAGTCCTAAACAATTTGGCAACCTTGCACCTTTCAGATCTGGCAATGCTGTAAAGGACCGAGTGGGAAAGTAACAAGCGGGCTTGGTCGGGCAAGCCCAATTCCGCCTATTGATTTATCCGCAGCTAGGCCGGGCCGGGCCGGGCCGGGCCGGACCGGGCCGGGCCGAGCTGGGCTGGCCCGTTCTGCTGCAACGGTTGCTCAAGGCCACTATATCTATCTTCCTTTTGACCGGGTCTGCATCATCGCTCTGTCCTCCCAAACCGTATTACAACATATTTCGAGCTTATCCGAGCCTGCCCATTCGGCCCGACCTCGAACTCGAAGAATCCCGGCTTCCAATTCTATACCCGCTTCTGACTCGCGCCGTGTTTCTTTACTTTCAACCATGAATTTTTCCTCCGTAATCTTAACAACAGCTTTACTCTCTAATATTATTCAGGAATTGTTATTCGCAATGAAAAATTTATTTCTTAGAAACTTTGGAACCCTTGGCCTCGTAACGCTATTACTTTCTTATTTAGAAAGAAAGAAAACTACTATTTGTTTATATATAGTTTACTTTGGAATAGAGATATACTTGATTTTTGAAAACATGTACTTTCTTTGGAAACGATTTATAGAAGTGGTTCGCTTCTTTCCTATATAGACTCTGAAGAGTGTCAAAGAGATAATCAAGTATAATGCTTTACCCGAATGTGAATATTTCCCGCTCATTTTATGGTTCACGGAAGCAGAACATTCTATGCGAGTCTCGTCTGCGAAGATCGCTAAAACTACTGTAACCGGAGATAGGACAGAGCGTATTAAAAATAGGTTCGAATCTGGCCAAGTAATAAAAATGAATAAATTGTATAGGGTGCCCTATCTTTTTGTTATTGACTGTAATACCAAATCATTCCCTGAAATGCGTAGGATTTTGTAGGTGGCGCCAAGGTCATGATCGCTCTCGTCTCGTGTCCCCTCTTCGAGTCCGCTGTTCAACTTGAATCAACTTGAATCCACGTATAGGAAATACGGCTGACAAAAGTCTCGTGGACTTTTGTCAGCCACCCCTTATATTTTGAAAGCGGTTTCGTCTTTCGTTTTCGTATCGAAATTTTCAGTGCGCTCGTGACCGTCGAAGCCGCCGCGTCGCGTTCCTAGCTCAAATGACATCGGTACACGTCGATTCGGTCCTAAGATTAATACGTGTTAATCGAATAACACGATTGATAGATTTCGGCATGAAAAACGAAAGTTGATTATGGGTGGTAAACAGGAGCTACTAATGGAACACCCCGAGAATGTGAATATTCAAGAGAAGATCGACAATGGACAGTACATGCTCGTGTGGAACACGAAAGGGAAAAGTGCGGTGTGGGAAAAGTTCTTGATGATAAAGAACAGCGAGACAAATAGGAATAGTGGTTACGTTCAGTGCAAGCTGTGTAAAAAAATATTACAGTACAAAGGTAAAAGCGGAACATCTCATTTAATCAGGCACACGTGTAGGACTATTATGAACGATATATCGACCAACGACAGGAGGAAAATCTTGGAGAAATGCACCGAGTATTGTTTACGGGACGTACAGCCTGTTAGTAATTTAGGCGGTGAAGGGTTCAAGAAATTAGTGCAGACAATAATAAATATCGGGTGCAGATACGGCAGCGTGTCGGTGAAAAACATTCTACCGAGTCCAACGACGTTGGTTAGATATCTTTTACGATTAACCGATAAAACGAGAAATCATATTTTGCCGGAGGTGTTGAACGCGGTGCAAAGCGGCACTTGCGCCGCTGCTATAGACGTTTGGAGCGATAGTTGCATCGAAATATTCTATTACACCGTCACGTTATATTACATCGACGAGTCGTGGAACTTGAAGAGGAGAGTTCTGTTTACAACAGACTTACCGGACGACGGTAAAACCACGGGAAATATTCGATTCGAGCTGCACCGAAAGTTCGAGGAATTCGGAATTCCGAGCGACATGTTGCAGTACATTACATTTGTGACGGACCAGGACAATAACATTATCAAAGCGTTGAAAGGATTCGACAGGTTGGATTGTACGATTTACGGTATTACCTCGTGTTTGTGCAACGTGTTCAATGAACAATTCCTTTCCGAGCACGCGCCGGTGTTATGGCAAACGCTCGAACAGACGAAAAGCATAGTCGCGTACTTGAAACAGTCCGAGCCCGGCTACGAGTCGCGGCTTCCTAACCTTTTGCAAGAGGAAACAGAAAACAGATGGTGCTCGAAGGTGGCCATGCTGCGCTCCGTTGCGAAACAGTACACGCAGATTGTTGATATTTTCGCGGACGCGAACGAGAGTTCGAAACTCGACGGTTACGATTTGAAGAAAGTCGAAGATTTGATAGAGTTTTTGGAGCCGTTCGAGAACGCGATCGCGATCTTGGAAGTGAACACGTCGCCGACGTTGTATCTGGTTTTGTTATGGCTGAAGAAATTGATAAAACAATGCTCGGACAACGACAACGACAGTCCCGAGATGGAGAGAATCAAACGCGCCATGAAAGATTCTTTACAGGAGAAATTGATCGTTCACAAATATTGCAAAATGGCTACGTATTTGGTACCTGCGTTCAGGAAATTGCGAATGCTTACGGAGGGAGAGAGAACAGAGGTTGTGCAGCACGTCAGGGATTTGATCGTCGACAGTTTGATAGACATCAAGACGGAGGAACCTGTTGCCTCGACCAGTCACGAAGGACCAGAGTTGAAGAGACTGAGAAGTATATTCGAAGAATGGGCTGACTCAGATAAGGTGTCTATAGACTGTTCGGACGAGATCACCACCTATATGAATATCGAATCTAGAAGAAACGACGACTTGTTACAATGGTGGAAAGAAAAGACGTCGCTTTTGCCACAGTTGAGCAGTATCGCCAGAAAATTATTTGCAATCCCAGCGAGCAGTGCTCCGAACGAGGAATCCGTCAAGAGAGCGGAATATATACTTGTCGAACGAATATCTTGCACAAAACCAGAAATAATGAATGCAATTTTATTCCTACACAATAACCCGTAAGTCATTTTTCAAAATTCTTTTCTTTTCTTATTCCTCATATTTTATGTACTCGGCTAAACTTCCAAAAACCGAAAAGCCCCATATTTTTCTAAACTAACAAACATTTAAGAAATTCTTTTATTTTGTTTTTCAGACCAGAGGAAGAAGGCATAGATTAGTCAGTAAATTTATGCTTTGGTCATCGTTTTCAATTTGCTTTAATTCCGATGTTCTCAGCGATCTTGTCCGAATCAATGCATTCCAGGCAAAAGATTCTAAATGCTTTTGTCAAGATTCTACGTCGGAGCTTGTCGACGTTGTACGCTCTTGCATCTGGATTTCTACCGAAATGGGGTACTGTGTGGGTACAATAATATTGCTATTTTGTGATACTTAGTAGATAAATACGTGCCATTGTAGTTAATCTTTTGGAATATTTGTATCATTCGAAGAATGTTCTATACATTTCTTCGGTTGTATAAAAAGACTAAATAGAGAATTTTGCTTTCGAATGTGAAAAATGAGCTTCTTCAGAAAGCTATCTATTATTTAATCTTTTGCTTTTCTTAATCTTACTTTAAATTTTATTCGTGCATAGATCCGAACGATTTCTCCGAATGCAATTATTATTCAACATAATTATTTACGAATATGATCTGTTTTTGATTTTGATACATTTGTATTTTTTCACCGATACAATGTTTTGTAAAAGTGTTTATCGCATGCTTTTAGAAAAATTGTTGGAAGCTACCGATGTGTCGACAATTTAACTTCAGCGACACGATACAATTGTAATACGCTGTACAACATCATAATTAATTTTGAATTTATAGTAGATTAATGTTTCTTATACTTTCTCTAAATTTATGTTTATCCAAGAAGACTGTTGTAAATAAATTTTCTTAACTTTGATAATTTTATAATGTAATATGACAAAATAATATCATATTATTTTAGTACACTAATCGGTCTGTGATAAATCTGTGATAGTAATACAATTACCTCGCTAGTTGTAATGTAATATAATGTATCTTGATACTATTGGAAATGGTAAAATATATTTGCTACATTTTTTTGTACATTTCAACCATTTTGGATTATATTTATTATTATATGGATCACAAGTTACATGTATTGTATATTGTATTAGATATTCTATTCTGCCTATAATATAATGTTTAGCATAACTTACATTGCTATTCGTTTTACGTAGTGTTATATTATAATAAGATGAACTATTTTATAAAGTAATTTATAATATACGAACCAATACAATAAGAATAAAATTCTTTTTATTGTTCATTTTACCTAATTTCGTTTATTTCATTTAGCTACGTTAGTAACAATGTTAATTGGTCTACATTTAATCTACATTTTGTTGAATTTCGAATCTCTTCCAAAAACACAAAACAGTTAATATAATTTGTTATTGAAATACATGTTACGGTACACAGCATGCTTCTAAAAGAAACAGTGCATAATTATTTAAAAATTGATTTTCTTTCTTAATATGTTCAATGGCTGAAAATAATATAACAGTACTCATTTTGATTATAGTGTTTAGTTTCCCGCCGTTTTGGTTTAGCCAACCAGTGGCGCATTCTACAGGTGAATTTTATCATTAGCATTACATAGTTTGATCCTCTCCAATCCTCTCCTTGCCAGAATACTGACAAACAGCTGATCTGCTGATGCTCTTTATGCATATTTACACTTTACACACGTATAAAGCATCTTTTGCACGATATGACTTGAATGTTTTTACTAGTTACATAATTGTCGTGTAGAAATATTATTCATTTAAGTTGATTGTGCATACATATCAAGCAAAGCTTGTTTATCTTTGTGACAGATACAAACGACATTGTAATGAGATGCTCTCGAAATCTCCCATTTTCTCACTGAAAATGAAATTGCATCGATATTCAATGAATTAAGTAAACATTCTTGTTAGACACAATAGAAGTTTTCTATTAGTTGCTGTAAAACGTAAGTACTATTGTTAAACGTTTATCTTACAGTGTTGTACAAAACATGAATTTATTTCTTTGGGTATTGGATATACATATATTATATACAAAAAATGGCTATAGATTTAGATAGACATATTCTCGTTATTTTTATAAAGTTATGTAAAATAGTCGCTTTTAGTGCTCCGTCGATCTAGCATTAAAGGATAAAATAAATTCTTCCAGAATCAGAATGTCCAAGGAAACAAAAGAAACGGACAAAAATTTACCACTGCCTCCCGACAAAATGCCGAAATGTTGGAACGAAGATGAGAGAATGAACGCTTTATTTTCCCCTTTCCGAAGTAAATTGGCCAATCCCTTGGATTGGTCGTCTAAATATAAATTTTGGCAGAGTTTGATACACGAATGGTTGAACAGCACAATGCGATGCAGTTTCTCCATTGCAGATTTACATGTAGCTTTTAAAAGGAAAGGATGTACACCAGTTTGTTTAGTAACTGTTGTCAAAGAACTTCTTCGGTAATGTTAGTTCCGTTCTTGAACGCGTGCACGATCGATATCGTCTTTAAGATATACACTCTCTTACAGTTATTAATTTATCGAATGTTTTCTAGGAATAATGAGATAACTCCAGAAGCTGATTTTTTGAAAGAACCTTGCGAATCGTGGACAGCATGGTCGATCGACATTTTTGTAAAACGGCCACTCGTGTGGTCATTTTCCAAGGTTAAAAGTTATGTTACCAGCAATGAAATCAATAAGGAAACCGTATACATACATCGGCAAGTTCTTAAAAATTTAGGTGAAACAGTACTCTCTGTTTTAGAAAATAAAAAGGAAAATGTGCTTGTATCATTTTCCGAAATCGTGAAAGATTGTAAATCCGAAATGAACGAGAATATATCGGACAACACTGTAATGCTAGTTTTAATTTGGCTGAGACACGAGAAAAAAGTCACTTTTGCAAATAATACAGATAAACATGAATTACTGGTGAAAATTGCCATTCATTCGTCTGACAATGTAACAGAAGTTGAACAAGGATTATACAAACTGTTGCAACAAGAGAATGAGCTTCTGAAAGAAATACTTCAATTGGAGGAAGCGAAGCTCGACGTTATCAACGAAGCCAAGTCCTACTTAGCTAGAGGTTTACGCCAAGTGGCAAAAACGCGTTTAAGAAAAAAATTGGAATTGGAAAACACTATCCAAAAACGAGCACAAACACTCGAGAATATTCGAACTCTTATATCTACCATTGAAGAGACTCATACAAACACAGCTGTACTATCAGCCTATAAAACAGGATCCGATGTGTTAAAGAAATTGAATGAAAGCGGTTTATCCGAAAGTAAGGCTAGAGATATTATGGATAACTTGGCAGAGGTAAAAGCAAATAATTTATTACAAAATTTTCTACGTTGATTGTAAGAAACACACAGTGCATTTCTTCTTTTCGTGTTTGTCATAAATGCATAAAATCCACAGTCTATCGATTACCATTCGTTTTTACTTCGTATCAAGAATTTGAACTGATATTAATATTCAATTTCAGGCCCTGGAAGAACAGAACGAAGTACAATGTATATTATCAGACACCTTCAAGGATAACGAATCAAATGCTGATCTGGAACAAGAACTGGAAGAATTAATGAAACTCCAGGATCCTATCCTCCCGTCGGTTCCGAATTCTCCATTGAATACCAGCGTCGACGAACTCGAAGATAGCTTTAAAAAGTTGCACTTTGAAAGTAAGATATTTATAATAGGATAAATATAACGCACGATTTCTATCGCAATGCTTACAATAATTTTATTTTTACAGGTCCTGCGGTATCCAAAAAGCCTTCGTTAGAATCAAGATCCGAAACTATTAAAAAAAAGCAGGCATTATCCGAACCCGAATACGCATAAAACATTTGCTATTAAATCGGGACCAGTATCCGTTTGCATCAAGTTTGCCTTGATGAATGCAAATATTGGTTTCTATGATACTTCAAAAACTTGATCAATATACAATACATATATATTTTTTTATTTCTGTGTATACGCGACTTGTAATAAAATGTTATCAACAACTTACCGTGTAAATGCAATATTCATGATTTTTTGCAAATACATAACTAAATTCGTAAGTTTCCAAGGTGTGTCAGTTTGTTTTCGTTTTATAATTTCGAAAATTATTCCTGCATTTGCATTAGATTATTATCTTATTTTTATATAATTTCTTAATCATGAATATAGCTTTTTTATTGTTTAGGAATGTTATTTTTAATATTACAGAACTTATACCTAAATAATGTCGATGCGTGATCATGTTTAAGATGATTGTAACGAAGTTGTATAAGTATGGTGTGTGCAGTGTATTTATTTTGTGTAGAGTCTTTATACTATTGCAAGTTTTTATCACATTAAACGTTCGAACATTATAAATAGAATGTCCGGAATTAACGAATGGAAATCCTGCACCTAACACACAGGCAATTGTTTGTTTATCTCTAATTGAAGGATATAGTTCTCTATCCACGTCATATGGAGAGAAACCGCGGTGTACAGAGAATATGTGGAACTGTCGCACTGTCTAGTTCCTCCTACCACCTTTGTCCCAAGACTGACGCTAACAATGCCCTTTAAATACCATAAAGAGCCCCATTTGAAAATTAGTCCACCGCCACTGTCACCGTCGCAAACCGCTGAACCTACAATTTTCACACTTTATAATGAACTTCCGAACAGTCCGAAAGAAATACGTGTAATACGCGAATGTACTTACCGTTCGTGTAACCCGCACAGAACTTATCGTACGTGATATAGTTTTCAGTTTCGTAGGTGTTGCTAGCTTCTTTGCATTTTCTGTTGGAGATATACGGTACAGTAATTGTTTGCAAGATGTAACTAGACCCACCTAAAGCAGTTCTGCCGAACCCTGCTACTCTTCCGAACATATCGGATTCTAATAAAATGTTGTTGGAATAGTCTAAGCATATCGGTTGCAACAATGCTGAAAACACAAAGGGTTCAGTGACCTCTAGTATAGCTATATCTGCTTTGTAAGATCCATATACTCCGTTGTAGTCGCAAGAAACATAGATATTTTTTACCTAAAATCAAACATACGGTAAAGAAAGTATCGAACACTAATTTTGAAAAAATCATTCAAAATATATGCACCGCAGTTTTCACCACCATAGCTGGATTATGGAGAGGGGAGTCATAATCCCTGTAAATGTTGCCCGTTGCTACGAAATATTTCGAGGGGTTGTCTTTACGTCTGGCATTGTCATCGTAAACGCAATGCGCCGCAGTAATTAATAATCGCTCCTGAATAATGGTTCCACCGCAAAGAAACTCTTTTTTTGCATTCGGTTTTACCGCTTTAAAAAGTGTAGCATGCCAAGGAAATTCGGTAATGTTAGCGGCAGTTCCATTTACGACAAGCGGAGTGGTTGGTGTGGGGACGATACCGCAAACTAAAACATGCAACTCACAAGTGTATATATATAATATAATAATAAAGTAACGTAGAAGTAAAACAGTAACCCAACAGAGACGATTCACGTTTATTTCGATACGTAACAACACTTCGCAGGAACATATAGTCAGTTTAAAGATAAATAAATGCATCGCATATTTATTGTTTGTACAAGTATAATATCCTACTGGCAATAAATAAAACTTTCTTTAACGTAAGAGATTTATCTGAATGTATAAACAACAGTAAACTGTGTTATTTGGAAATGAATTGGATAATTTCAAATCGCGCATACAAGTATTCTTTATATTAATTTTGGTTTCACAAATTTCAATATTCTACTATAATAATTCTACGCGTATTTATTTCGAACTTCTAATATCGATGTCTGGTCTAAATAATTCATCTTTGGTTTTGTATATAATGATTTTGTCATCTAGAGTCTCTATCGCAAAGAAATTACTTTGTTCTATGTTCAATTGTAGCGAATGCGTAGCCCAATTAATATAAATATTTATTGGCGGACCTGGAACGCATCTCAGCGGTTCTGGAACCCATTGTCCAGTGTCACTACACCTAACGCTTGTGGGCGACGGCAGTGTTCTGTCCTCGCGATAACTATCACGACATTTTAGAGTTGCTACCGTACCAGGCCTAGGCGAGTCGCATGTCACGTAATCTGGTCCAGGGTATTTACAATTGGCAGCTATCGAAGCTGAGTTTAGATCTTTACAGCGTACCTCTGAAGTACAAAAAGTTAAAGAATGTATTTACGCAATCTCACAATCGCGTGTGCTAAGTTTAAACATTTTTCTTACCTTCGCATACAGGGATATTGTTCCACCATTGACCACCCACACCGCAGAACACATCGGGAGAGCCTTTAACCTTAAAACCGCTATTGCAACTATAGACCAAATGTGCTCCCGGTCGAAACTGAAACTCTTGTACGACGTGACAGTGCTCTCGAGAAGGGCATTGCGTTTGATCCAATTTCCAGACACCGTTTTGCGGTTGCGGCGGTGCGCTACAAGTTGGTCCGTACGTGGCAGTGGTAGAGCTTGTCGTCAAAGGTGGACGGTACGTAGAAGTAGAAGTCGTTGAAGTAGTAATTTTCGAACATATCGTTGGATTTTCATCCGAGCCATCCGCGCAATTCACTACTCCATTGCACTTTAAATCACCGTCGATGCAGGCACCGTACCGACATTGAAAGAATAATTGTTCGCAACTAGAAAAATTATAAGAGGAAAGTAAGTCGCTTGCAGACAATACGCAAGCGTAATTATTAGTGCTGTGCGATGGTCGGGTTGACCCGATGGTCGGGACAAATAAGGTGCAAATTGCAACTTACGAAATTCCTCCGCACTGAATAAACGTTTCGTCCGAGCCATCAGGGCAGTCTGCAACACCATCGCATATATTGCTTGCAGAGATGCATTGCCCACTGGTGCATTTAAATTCATTCTTTCTACACTCTGTGATCGTGTTTGAATTATTGCACTTCGACAATGTTTCGTCGCTGTTGTCGATGCAATCTTTTACTCCGTTACAAGTTGCATCCCCATCTACGCAAGCACCGTATGCACAGCGAAACGCAGTATGCGGGCAGAGGATATTTGGTTTAGTGCACTCTGCGGTCGTTTCGTCAGATTTATCCCTGCAATCTGCTCGCCCATCACATAAAAGTATGCTTTGTATACATTCTCCGTTTTTGCATTGAAATTTTTCCACTCTGTCCAAAAAATTATTCGAATTTTTTATCAACAATTAAATAAAATAAGTAAAATGTGTCGACGAGTTTGACTCACCCACACTGACTTCTTTGTCCATGTCCAGTCTTTAATACAGCTGCAAATGAGATAAAGATAGATTTTTTATTTTTAAAATCTTTGTTGTATTTTTTATATGCATTTTCTGTGTTTTATCATAAGAAGATAAGAAGAATACCTCTTACGAATACCTGTTATACTTCATTATCGTTATAAATGAATATTTTAATGAAAACTTCAATTTCTATGGACCGATTTACCAAAATTGGAATGAAATGAAAATTCTAAAGCTCCAATTATTTTATGCATTCTGTTGACGTTTACTAGTTTAAACGAGACTGCTTATGACAGAATGTAATTTCATAATACTTGCAATTCTGATAACGGAATCTCTAAATACAAGCGAATGGTATGTGATTCATGTTTGATTAAGATGAACTATAAATGTTCGTTTTCTCCAGAGTTCAAGGTCACTGATAAACTAGTTTTTCAACATCACTGTACATTTGTTTTCATTGACTTACAGTATTGCAACAGTGAGACATAATATTCATTTTTCCCAGTAGAAGTAGCAAAGATGAATCAGAGAGGAACAAATTTCTCTAATATGCTAAACAAAAATGTTCAGACTACGCAATACAATAAAACTATGTCTTAAAAATTTAAACAGAATTTTCCTTATTCATTCTAAACTGAAATAATGTATTACTTTTAAAGCATACAATCTTAAGATTATTTAAAATTGGTGACTGTTAACTATTCACATAAACGATCATTGAAATTATTCAGTAAATATGAATGACTTTTTCAAAGGTATAATAAAAACGTTTATACTTACTAATTATTAAAAACAGTGCGATCACAGTGTTTTTCATAATAACGGAAGAAACTTTTTCAAAGCCACGATTCAGCTCTTCGGCTGGTACTCGCCGATCGTTTACTGATCTTGAATCAATCCGGAATTACCAGACTCGAGCTAAAACGTGATTTCCAAGTAGCAATCACAGCCTCAGCGGCAGCGAGAGTGTGGTTGCGAGTGTGAGGGGAAACACAGCACACACACACGCACGAGCACACACACGTAGAACATATTCTTCTCTAAAGATTATGCGTGGAAAAGAGAAGTACATAAATAGCATATAGCAGATATTTTACACCATCCAACATAAAAAGAAGAAGAAAAATAAGAATGCTCATCTTTCTTATGTCAATGATGATAATTCTGATGCTCTTTAGATATAGAAATGACTTTCATTTTATAATTTTTGACATAGCAAAACCAACCTTTTCTAGGATGCTTTTTTTAGCCGCTTTTCTTTCTTACAACTATTGTGTTAATTTTTAACTGTATATAGATTTCTAGCTATCCTATAGCGGTCATCATGCTTTAGGCTCTCAGAGGTTTGTTTCATATTTTACATTCTAATTTGTCCCACGATAACTTAATAAGTCTATATAGCGATTGTGTCAACTCCGTCGTTTTCAACAGATATTTTCCTTTACTTCTTTCTTTATATAGTTACTATATAACATTAATGTGTACTTTGAATTATTATCTTGCTGTAGGAAGTGAAAATATTGCGAATGAGCCATAATCTTCCACGACCAATCTTCCTCAATTCCTTGTTTACTTTTCTGTCAATTTTTACGAGATCTTAAAATGCATTAAAATAAGAACGTTCTGAAATTATTTACTCTATTCTTTGACTTTATTTTAAGCTCTCGATAACGATTTGCGGCAGTCTAGTGCAGCGTGTTATTATAACACAAAAATTGTAAAAGAATCTCTTTCTGTTAATTCATGTATATCGAAATCAACCGCCGAATTAAGATATAAGCGAGAAATGAAATTTTGACTGCTCCCCAGCTGATAAATTTATCCAAAAGTTACATTCAACGAATCCTCTATATTCTCAGGATGAGTTACATGTAAAATAAGTAGAATATAAATATCACTTTTATCAGATTTGATACGTTGCTCAAGTACGCTGCGTAAACTCGTTGTAGCGAATACGCCATAATTTGAAAACTAAATAATTGTAATTATTAAAAAAAAATGTATTTCATACATATTTAAAACATAAATACAATGTTACTTATCATAAAAAATATTTTCATGGTGTCAAACATCTCTGAAAGCAAATCTTTTTGGTGTAAGAGATGATGCCAACCAGTTTAATGTCCTATTTTACACTAGTTAAGACAAATACTTGGCAGAAGTTATCACAAAAAGACATAATTATGAAAAAGGATACGTTTTCTCTGTAGTTTCCGTATCTATTATATTTTTCAAAATATAGTCTCTATAAAATTGTTCCACTTCTTTGTTACATTCTTCCCAATCTAACGACTCGTGAATTCCGTCATTTCCATACCTTTTATTATAGTATTTGTAATGTACCTACGAAAAATATATAAATTAAGAAAGATGTAATTTGGATTTTGGTATTTTCGTAAATAACTTACATGGTGTAAACTTAATCCAAGACCGGGAGCCATAGGAATATCTATTCTCTCTAACGAAAACGCAGACTTAACAATATCTGTTGTAACAATATTCCTAGATATTCCTATTATTAAGGATATCATTTTTCTAATTTGATGAAGCATGAAACTTTGCCCTTTAATTTCTAACACCGCAAATTCTATGTCATTTTCGACAAATATATCGACACAATTAAAATACATGATATAGCGGCGAGCGGAAGGGTCTACGGGCCTCCTATAAAGTATTATTTCGTAAAATTTCAAAGTGCCTTTCATATTACTATATAATAATTTAAACATTGAAACGACTTACACTTTTATCGTAAAATTATGGAAATTATGCGTGCCTTCTAATAATTTCAAGTTTTCATTGAGTTTATCAACCATGTCTTTGGTTAATCGAAATTCAGTATATGGTTTACCATCTATTAAAGAAAGCTGTTCCAATCGTTTATCGACATCTATTTCGTCATCTTCTTTGTATACAATATTTGGGTCTTCCGGTGCCAAAGAAAACGTAGGTATAACATATCTATACGTTCTTGCGTCGCACTGATTTTTACTATTGAAACCTTTTGTTACTCTTTTGAGTCCGAATACTCTAATTTCCTTGGGTAGATGTTCATTTATCGCCTCTTTCTTTGCATCCCTTGCTAAAAAATATTATTTATTAAAGAATGTCGTTTACGCACCTATATATATACATATAATAATAGATATAAATTAAAAATATTTAAACCGTTTAAGGAAATATTTAAATATATTTCAGCGAAAGAAATACTATCGAAATATGAAATGTACGAGATATAAAAGGCAACAAATTATTCAAGGCACTTACGTAATTTAAGGGAAACAATTTGTCTAACTGCAGAAACACTTTTGTCTGTGCGTGCAGCTCTCTGAAATTTAAGTTCCCGAAAATCATCGAACTGATACTGTGATATTAATTTGGATTTTAACAAAGCAACCATCAGATCCTCTTCTATTGTTTTTAGACCAGGATTCCTTTGCATACCAAAATAGTCTCTGCCAAGGTAACCCATCATTATTACAAAGTTGCTCGTCTTTGGTTTCACTTTTTCGGTCGGTTCTACCTTTGCCACTTTTACTGCAATTTCGTCATCATTGTTATCGGTTACATGTCTTTTGGTACTTTTTTCAGCACCGTTTAGCTCTGCGATATCGTTTTTGTCACCCGTATCGGTTACATGCCTTTTGATATTTTTTTCATCATAGTTGACCTCTATGATTTTATCATCGATCTGGACAGACATACTTCGATAAATGCTAGCTGTAAACATAAAATTGTTTTCAATTTGGAAAGTGAACATTCGATAAACTTTGCAACAGCGTAATATGTATCGAGTAACAAATGTTTCCATTAAAACATCTTATCGATATTATTAAAATAATTACATCGATCATGTGTATCGCAAAACTTAACACATTAATTCCATAACAGGAGACTATTTCAATAATTTAATATATTACAGTAAGTTAAGAATAAGAAACAACACACACATTTTTAATGAATTACATTTAATCTAGAGCAATCTTAAATTGATGTCCTTTTACACTCACAAACTTACAAAAATGTATTATAGCATGTGCCTTACCAAACTGAGGTCTTAGTAAACGAAAAGGAGGCAAACTATTCAATATACTGCAATATTTTATAGCAGGAAACATTTGCAGAGTTTAAAGCAGTGCATTTAAAATGTTTCAAGTTATCCACAGTATCTCCAATGCACGTTTATAACCTAAAAAAAAAACAAATGTATTATAACATTAACTTATCGAAAGACCGAATACAATATAAATCATGTTATCCAACGAACTAATTGTACCTTAGAGATTTGTAATTGATCAATATATCGGAATGTTACATATTTTTAATACGATTACCGATTACCGTTATACAAATACTGCTAAACGCTAAACGTATCAATACACAATACATACAGCATCTAAAATATCGTCGTAACTCGTAACCAGTCGTAACGTTGTGAGACGATCTGGACGGGACGATCCTATGCAATCCTATGTGATAATGTGATTCTATTGGATCCTATGCTTATGCACAGCACAGTGCAGAGATATTGTGCAAGATTTCTTGCGCATGCGCGGCGATTCTCCGTAAAGTGAAATTCTCGATAAAATGGGGTACCTTGTAAAAAGTAAAAAATTAGTATGATTAGATACTGAAAAACGAATGTATAACACGTGTATTTGTGTATATTTTGTAACTCGTGGGACACCCAATATAACTGCCTCAGGGCTCTGCTACCTCATCATCGTAATATAGATACGCAATTGTTTATTTATTATTAATTCTGATTGTATTGAATTCTTAATTGTAATTAATAAATTTGCTCTTTCTGTTACAGATTCCGCGAGGAAAGACTCCATCAGAGAGTAAATGAGAGTGCTCACGCCCGGGTTTTGGCCGTGCCC
>CM052267.1:0-42760 GCA_028455795.1 Lasioglossum marginatum | reverse complement strand
AAGATATATATAATAAAACATCCCAAATATTTAGCATTCTCAATATATTAAAATGATTGATAATATCGATGTGCCAACCTTCCCGCTATAACTTGCACCATGCCATATTGTCATATTACGCTTCAATTTATTGCGAGTCGACTCCATCATGCAAGCCGTTCGTTTCGTACGAATCGCACCGAGCGTCGGTGCGAGCCGAGCGAAGCTCGACTGGATTGATCGAGCCGAGACGAGTACTCGCATCGATGCAAGTAACTCGCACCGATACGAGCGGCTCGCAACCGATGCGAGCCGATGACGTAGGTGCGAGTAGCTCGCTTCGATGCGAGTAGCTTGCATCGATGCGAGCTACCCGCATCGTGCGAGCCGCTCGCTTCGTGCGAGTACTCGATTCGGCTCGACCAATCGGGTCGAGCTTAGCTCGGCTCGCATTTTGCGGGTACTCGCACAACCCTAAACGTGGCAATAGTGCGCTCAGTGTTTCTTTTAGTTGCCCTACCCTCCTTATGCTCCCAGTACACCACAGTGTTATTGAACCATTAATGATACCATTAATGAACAATTAATAAATATTCAATTTGAATTATTTATTTCCTACTAATTCGGATTTATTCTTGTGTCGCGACGATCAACTGAATTTGAATTCGTGTTGTGCGATAGAAATCGAGTTTGTTTAATTTTTGATTGTATATTCTAATTGAATTATTTATTTATTATTAATTGTGATTTAGACTCCGACTGGTTGTCGAATGTAATTAATGAATTTGCTCTTTCTGTTACAGATTCCGCGGGAAAAGTATCCATCGAAAGACCATATCCGACTCGGTCGGTTAAAAGCGTGATGGCGGATGTCACACAAAGGTGTAACGGAAGGTGTTATCTTATCTTGGGGTAGTAAGGTGGGGGTAGTTCTTAGGTGCTCGTTCGGCAAGGAGCGTGACGGCGAGTGTCATAGAGCCGTGTAACGGATAAATATTGATAAATAGTAAGTAATTTAAATTAAAGTAAGATAAATAATAAATAATTAAATAATAAATAAACATGTGATTTTAATTGCAAATAATAACTAAACTTTTTATTTAAATAAAATTTTATTTCTTATTTGCAAGTAAAAGATTATTTATTATTTGGATTGATGTGGAAATCAAATAAATAGTTTTTGGTCTTCTCTTATTTCTTATATTTTGTATACACAATGAACACGTGCGCGTTTTTTGTCTGGTATAGCAACCTTTTCAGGTAGACGCCAGTGGTCGGGCCCGTCCGGAGGGCCCAGCTGTCTATAAAAAAATACAATTTAATTTATTATTTGTCAATAGAAATAACTATTATTTTAAATAATAATTCATTTAGACTTGCGCAAATAATAAATAATTATTTTTGCTTTTTATTTGAATATCCAAATAACAAATAACTTGTTATTTAAATTTTTATTCAAATAATTGTTTATTTAATGCACAGTCTTCGTACACTAAATAGCGTTTATTATTTTTGCGTTTCGTAATTCGACGATGCCTGAACGTATCATCCCTGATTTTCAATCTCCCTATCTCGCGTCCTCGCACGAAAACTGTGCATTTTTTGTTTTAAATCTTACAAGTATTTTCATAGTTATAAAAAATTCAGAATCACAAATTTTCAGGATTATCTGTATAGAGTTAGGAATCTGTATGGGGCTAGGAAAAATTATTTTATACTTTTTAGTCCGTTTTAAAAACGTGGTATTTTTAAAAAATTTATTTTTATTTAAATAATTATTTTTTATCAGAATTTTAGAACGCATTAAAGACAGGAGAATTCGCAGAAAAGCGCAAAATCTAATTTACCCTGTAACTACCCTCACGGGCAAGCTAGAGGGCTGAAATTTTATTTCATTATTTATTCAAAGGGGGTTTTCTTGGTCAGCTTTCGGATGGTTCAATAGCCATTGAAAAACCTCTAAGGGCAGTTTTGGCCATCTTATTCGGCTAGGCCCTTTTCAGGACTATCTGTATGGAGTTAGGAATCTGAATGGAGCTAGGAAAAATTATTTTATACTTTTTAGTCCGTCTTAAAAACGTGGTATTTTTTAAAAATTTATTTTTATTTAAATAATTATTCTAAAACCATTAAATAATAGCAAAACGCCAATCACATGCGTGAGCATCAACAACACAACGCAAAACTGATAAGTATTTTTTTTTAGAGAGACAGAGAAAGAGAGACGTTCAACTTGAACGAGGTAGGTATATATCAAAAGTCAAACGGTTTTACTAAATCAAAACAAGTATATTCATTTACATTGAAAATATAGTTTGTGTGTATCAACGTGGGAACATATATGTTATATCAAGTAACTAAGTAGTATCGCTTCTTTCTTCTTTTTTTTTGTAAATATAAATATTTTATAACTTTTAATAAGAACACAATTCGTTTATACAAGGTATTTTCACAAAAGCCTCAAAAAGAGATCATTCTTATCTCTTTCTCAATGGAAATATTGTATGTATATAATATATATATATATATATATATATATATAATACCTTTACATATCGATAATATGTAAATTCTCGTTACCGTCTGACGATTTTCTGACGGTCGTAGTGTCACAGTGCTGCATAATAGTCGGCGCAACTATTACACTAAGTTTCAAAGAAGTCTATAGCGCGAGTTCATCTTATTATCATCTTTTCGTAAACATTAGTAGGACCCACTATTGCTGTGATATGTTTTCTCGAAAACCGCATGATCGAAGCTGTGCGTTTGAACACGATCAAGGGGAACTCACTGTCCATTTTAGATCGGAATGGTAGCACTCTTGTCGTCTTCCGAACACAAGTAGCATCTTGAAATCATCTCGCCTTCCGATCCAGAGCCGTGCACTCAGCGGTTATGTTCTGGTATACCGTGGTATGTATATACTTAATATGTATACGATATAGATATACTCTGTTCATACCGAAAAAATACTGCATCCTTTCTCATCCTCGTAGCGAATTATCTAGTAGATCACGCAAGGATGTCTTCTATTTGTTTGTTTCCGGGACTCGGTTGGATTTTCTGTCTAAAAGGACGATCCAACCCTACAGCTTGTTGTCCCACAGGTAGACGGTTCTCTACAACGCAATGTCTCGAATACGGAATTTACGCTAATGTTCGTCGCTTTTCACTCGTACGCTTGATTAGTTTTGTTTGTACAATCTGCTCTCACCCCGTAGAATGCCGTAGATACTACGACGCGGCGTCGAGAGCTCTGCTTCAAGACGTTAGACTACACTCAACTGGGAGGGCTGGTCTCGTACTCGTGTATGACTTGCTCTACCGACTTTTTGTATTTGCCTACTAGCTCGGGCAGGTCGTAGGCGATGGCTACGTCTAATCTATTGATCGGGCATCCACGGAAATAGGTGCACGTGGAGCTCAGCAACGGGAAATCGTACAGAGGATTCAACCGGAAAAAGTCTCTGTAAACGTCCGGGTCTGGCAAGTCATAGCGCGAGATGTTCTTCAGAGTACTGAGCCCCTCGTAGATATGATAGTCCTGAGGATTCTCGACGATTCGGTCGCTGATCTCCTTCTTGTTGCCGAAGAACGTCTTGTGGTTGTAGTAGGTGGTCAGATAGCAGTCTACCATTTTCGCATGATTGCGCACTCGCACCTGCAACGGCAACACGTTCGTTACAACTAACAATAAGTTTTCATGAACGAATAGAGCGAATAGTCCTAGTGCGAAGCAAGTACTTATTTTGATGCGTACGATTTACTTGTTTGTAACATGTTTATAGAAACATTCGTAATCAACGGACAACGATGCCGGTGTCTCTAGAACAGCTCGCTCTACCGTAAGGTTCGACATAGTTTGAACTATCTGTAATTGGTTGGACAAAAAGAACGCGTCCAATAGTTTGTACTCTGGGCGGCAACTCACAGCGAATCTTCTGGCGCTCGCAATCTTGTGCTCGACTTGTTTGTCAATGGCAGTACGCAGATCACGTAGGAATGCACGCTCCTGAGCGTATAGCAATCTGGTCGGTGCTCCAGCCTCGTACGGTATCGACCATAACGACGTGGAGTACATGACCGGTGGCTCGGCGCTGGACATCAGCGGCGATATGTTCCAGATCAGTGCTCCTTGCACTCTCATCAGTTCCTCTGGTTTCACTTGATCAGCTTTGTTTAGAATGATGCGCGTCTGTTTCGAAAGTACGGCGTTACTGCCTGTGACGTGTTCAAGAATCAGTTAACGTGCTCTTACCTGGTACTCCCTCCCTTTCAGCTGATCGAGGATCGCTTCCGTTTCCGGTCCGACGTCCAGTTTCGACGGGTCGTAGACCAGGAATATTATGTCCGCCCGATCGATGAACCATTGACACGCGTCGTTGAACGGGAACAGACGTTGTACCTGCTTTCGAATTTCTAGGATCCCTGGTATCTCGACTATGTTCACCTGGTTCAAGGATTACGTAAGCGTGGATTTTGGCTCTGGGTCCGCAAGGCGATGACCTCGACTACCGCTTTTTTCGTCGAATCTAACTCAAAATCGGGTCTCTGGGTTTGGTTTCTTTTACCACGATACGCGTTTTTAGGTCAGGTTCAAGGTCATCTCAAGGTCATTACGGGGATCAAGTAGCCGGAGAGTCGACTCGACGACAGGCTTTCTTGATTTTTTAGGAACGATCTCTCAGCTCCATAAGAATTTCTGCGACTTGAACGTTTGTTCGTTTCGACTAGTTTCATCTAAAGAAGCGGTGGTCCAGGTCGTGATCCGTTTTGTCAGAGGACATTCCATTCGCTTACCTTCTCTAGCAGCTTGTTGCCGAGTCGCAAACCCTTGAGGCGGTCGAGCAATCCCTGCCCGAACTTCTGTAGCCCGGAGAAGGTCCAATCAGCGGCCAGCTGGGTGCCATCGAGGACCTCCTCCTCCTCGCCGTGCATTAGAATGTTGAAGTAAGCTGGCGACGGCTCGGCTCCTGTGTCATTTCCATTTCCCGTTTTGCATTGCTCCTCTAAGCACTCTCTCAAATCACCTAAACACTATCTCTATATTCATGCTTCTCTAGCATGCTTAAGTCTATCGCTAAGATACACCTAGTATAAATCCTGACCGGGTCGGGTCGAGCGTGAAACAAAGTCAAACGAGAAAAGTCTTCGCGAAACAATGTGCCGTGCGGCTATTTACGCACCTGTCCGTAGCGACGTTTGCTTGTACTCGATATCGAGCAAGTAGTTTATAATGGAGGATTTCCCACCGCTCCATGGACCCATGAACAGAACCAGTGGCTTGGAAAAGATCTCTGGATCTACAGACGCAACAAACAGTGTGTTCAATTTTTAAGTGCTCTGAAATTTTCGGAATCGTTACTAGACTGTGAATCTTCGTGCAAAATAAACATTTTCTACATTTGCTACAATTGTTACTATTATATCATTTTCAACTCACTATAGTCGTTAAGGAAAGAAATAAATATTTATGTAGCTTTTGCACCTTGCGATTAATGCAGACAATTTTTATTTTGCATAAGAATCTGCAGTCTATTTGCTAGTCATTTCCATCTTGAAAATCTATGAAACTCACCACCGAAATGCCTGTTGCTGAGGTCCCTATATTTGTATAGAGACTCCAAAGGTTGTATAGCATTGTCGTACACTCTCTTCAGCTCCTTCAGTACGTCGTACCCGATCTTCGAAATAGCTCGTTCCTTCTCCTCGTTCTCCTCGTCCAGCTTCAGCAGTTGGTTGAGGTGATCTCGAGGTCTCAAGTTCTCCGGCACCACGATCTCCCTGATCAGGTCTTCCTCAGGGGTGGGCTCCTCCTCGCTCCGTTCCGCGTCTTCGGAGGCCTCGGCTGATTCCTCGGCCGCGCCCTCCTCGCCAACCTCTCGCCTAGCTCGAGATTTCGATTGCTCCGTTTGTTCCTCGGATGCCTCTTCGGCACCTTCTTCCGCCGACTTGGCTTCCTCTACGGATTCTTTTCCCTCGCCTTCGTCAGTGGATTTGTCCTCCTCGGCGGACTTTGCTTGTTCTTCGGATTCAGCTTCCTCCGCAGATTTAGCTTCCCCAGTCGTCGCCTCTTCCGCCGATTTTCCTTCGTCTTCCGCAGACTTTCCTTCTTCCTGTTTACCTTCCTCGCTTTCCGATGCTTCTTCCGTTTGACCCTCGGCGCTCTCAGCTTCGCCTTCACCCTCCTTGCTCTCCTCCTGTCCTCCCTCCGCACTCGCCTGCTGTTCCTGCGATTGTTCCTCTTCCTCTGCTTTGCTCTCGTCCTCCTCTCGAGTTTCTTCCTTGGAAGCCTCCCCAGCTTCACCCTCTTCTACAGAAGCTCCCTCCGCCTTCGAATCCTCTTCCTCGGGTTGCTCTTCTTTTTCTTTGGACTTCACCTCCTCGGTTTTAGCTTCGTCGGATTTCTCTTCGTCGAGTTTCGCTTCCTCGGCCGATTCGCCCGCGGCTTGGACTTCTTCGTCGGATTTTCCATCGTCGGCTTGAGCTTCTTCGTCGGATTTCTCCTCGCCGGCTTGTTGGTCTGCTTCGTCGGATTTCTCCTCGTCCGCTTGCGACTCCTCTTCACCGGACTTGCCTTCATCTACCTTTGCTTCCTCGGATTTTTGCTCCTCGGCTTCCTCCGTTCCTTCGTCGGATTTACCTTGGTCCTCTTCTTCCGTTTGATCCTGGCCGGAGTCCGCGGCATCGTCTACTTTCTCGGAGGACTGCTCTTTGTCCTCCTCTGTTTCTGCGTCTTCTTCGCCGGATTTCTCTTCTTCAGCCTCACCTGGAACAAGACGACTTTAGACCATTAATGGGGAAAAATGAATATTGCAGTGAAATTTCTGTGCGCGACACTGTACCTCCTTTGGCTACGACGTTCTGCTCTCCAGCGTCTTCAGCACTCTGTTCACCCTCCGCGGACTTTTCATCCTCCTCTTCGGTTTGTTCAGCACTCGTTGCAGTCTCAGCATCTTCTACCGACTGTTGCTTTTCCTCCTCAGTCGCCTCATCTTCTTTCGAAACATCGCCCGTTGGCTCGCCTTCCTAGAACCCGGTGGTTCAATAGTAACTGATCCAGGGAACACATAGTACCGATATTTATTTTGCATAAAAATCCGTAGTCTAGTTATGGTTTTAGTTCTCTAAAACCATAACTAGACTACGGATTTTTATGCAAAATAAATATTGACTGCATTCGTTACAGGATATGTACACACGTTTTTTTCTTTGACCATTTTTACAAGTCTAAAGTGATACAACAACATTTCTAAATTCTTGGAATATTTTCACTGTTTTGAATTTAATCTAGGCAATTGTGCCCTAAGCCGTAGTCTAACCAGCAGAAATTGATCCAGGGGAAGCGAGCGAGTGGTCTCTATCTGGATCAATTTCTAATTAACCTTGGAAGTGTTTACCTCTTCGCTCGTAGGTTTCCCGTCGTCTTCATGGCTGTCTTTGTCCTCGTTGGTCCCAGCCTCGGCACTGGTCTGCTCCAAAGATCCTTCAAATGAAACATTCTAGAAATTGCTGTGCTCCAGTCGCGCGCTCCCCAACATCTGAACATTACCTGTACCGAGGTCCTTCAACGCTTTCTCAATGTACGGTCGACACAGCTCCTCTGGCACCTCTAGCTCCTCTTCGCTTTGCACTCCTGAAATAAAACGAACTCAATATGAGAGTCGACGCGATAATGCTGATACGGTAGGCTCTAGCCTATTCTATTTCCTAGTTGGAAATTTCGGTTCTTTACGGCAATGGTGCAGAGCAAAGGAACTTTGGGACCGTTTCGGCAACGGAAATCGCTATTGTAACATAGTTGTGGAGCCTGAAACGATTCCGCAATGGCGGCAGACCTCCCACATCGATTCAGGGACCTAAGGACGCGCTAATAATACTAGTCCTCCCGATCGGGAGGAACGTTTCTAAACAAACAGAGGAGGCGTGACGACGAGCTTCGGTTGACGCAGAAATATGCGAAGCACACGTTCGTCGTTGGACATTAATAAAAGATATTTGTGTTGCGCGGGAGTTCGCTCGATTCTCAGCCGATTCCTCGGCTGCCAGGAATGTTCATCAGGAGTTTTCACTATGCGACTGTGGCCCCACGGTGCCAAAAGAACAGACGCGGGGTATTAGATAACTCCCCGAGGGTTTAACGCCACGCGACCACCGAAAATATCTGACCCAGGTGACGCAAGAATCTTGTCAAAGTCGTTACACACCGTTTGGATGAGCGTGTGCTCGGACAATGACAGGTGTTCGGAGAAACAACAAGAACATCGTCTTATTCTGCAGTAGCGCTCGCTTAAACTTAGACTAGAATTCGCTAGAACGATAGTTGCAATTATGGTATTTTTCGACGGAAGATACTGAAGAAATAAAACTGGAGTGGACCACATAATTATTTTGTTGCGAATAGACTGCGGATCTTTATGCAAAATAAAAATGTTCTTCGTTAATTACAAGGTGCTGAAACCAAATAAGAATTTCTTTCCCTCGTTTATGATTTGAATAAGTTGACGATAATACGATCTGCACACTTAAATCCCCTTTATCCTTCTGCGAATTCCTGTTTCGCCTACTTACACGTATTGTTCTCATTGCATAAATGCATCAAATCCGCAGTCTAGTTATAAATCTCAAGCCAATATATTTTTCACATTTTTCTGATCTCGGTCGATGAAAATGTCGATATCATCTTTCTAGGCAGTACCTGGGACCAGGAGGCCGGTTTCTAAGTTTAGCGGCGAGTAGGCGGCTTTGAGCCGAGCAACACTTGTATTTTTATCGGTTATTTGCCGTGGAAAAGTGTGAACGACTCGACGAGGTTAGTCGGTGAAATCAGATTATTCGCAAGTTTTCAAAACAGGCTCGCATAAAAATAGTGTAAAATGCAACCTTTACATATTTATATTGCCTCGACTCTCGGCTTTGGCGAAGACTCTCCTCTTCGCTCTTAGATATAGATATATAGATATATTGTATATATATATATAATCTATGGGATAAAAGGTAGAAAAATGTGTGTATGTGGCGCGCGCGCGAGTGTGTGTGTGTGTGTGTGTGTGTGTGTGTGTGTATGTGATCCCATCGATCTGATTCGGTCGTGTCGCACGTGTTGTCCATCTGTCGGGGTTGAAGTTGTCGGAGCGCGGTGGTTGTAAATAATCGGCCGGTTCGGAGCTGATCCGTGCGCGTTTTTTGTCTGCTATAACATCCTTTTCAGGTACACCGCCAGTGGTCGGGCCGTGGCGCAAACCGCCCGGAGGCCGGAGGGCTTAGCTGCGAGCAGCTAGTATTACATAACATATTACAAAATTTTATATTTTATATAATCTTGTAATCTAGGTTTCGATAAAATAATGAAAATTGAAATTTGAAAATTATGTACGAAACAAATTATGTAAAACAAATTATGTACAGTTACTTTGAGGAAGGTGAATTCTCAGTTGGATTTTATAATAGTTTTTGTGCAAATGATATATTCGATCGCGACGAATGTATTAATTTTGATCTCGAACGATCTGCAAGACAACATGTTGAAATTGTGTGGTCGGAAAATAATCCGCGAAAATGTCAAGATACAGGTAATGGAAGCAGAGGTAAGCAGCTGTCGTTTGGCAAACATAGCGAGGATAAAGATAGAATCCAAAGTCTTGTCCGCGGTATGCGGCTCGCATAGTCTTTAATCCCGTCATTAGAAAAATCGAATTGGATCAAAAGTATTGATTTCTCCCGTATAATCTATGTTTCTGGAACTCGTGAACGCTGTAAAAAAGATTAACAAACAAGCAGACTATGTTAGACTCAATTGGGATTATAAATGTGGAAAATATTTCACACACACACACACACATTAACGCCTTTTCCAAAAAATGAAGAAGACAGTTCAAACAATTGTAACTACTAGACTGCAGATTTGCAAAGAACGGCCGTGAATTTCGCGCAGGTACCTTTAAACGGAATACACGGCTAGATTCGCGAAATTCAGAGCGAATCTGGCACGGATTTATACCCGTCCTTATATAATTATTTGCGAGTTGTTGACAGTCGGTTTCCATCGATTCCCAAAATAACAGATCCTTGAATCCACAATCGGACAGTTTTTTCTCGATCGCCGGCTCGATTAAAGCATTCGCAATTATATGCCACCGTAACGTGTCCCATTTGCAGAATACCCGATTCACACCGATCTAGGCCGACATCTACGTATACTTCTATCCTAATTTCTAAAATAAATTTAAATGATATTATTATATGCAGGAGAATATTCCTCGTCCTGATACTATTTTACAAATTATTTCTGTCGATCAACGTCTATTCTATCGATCAACGTGTCGATAACTTTCTATTTCGCTCGAAATTGTTGCAAGGGGGGGGGGGGGGGATTTTTATTTTGCATAAAAATCTGCAGTCTGCTAATCAGAATTGCTGAAAGATTAAACGAAGAAGTTGACGAGTGTTGTTCAACAAGTGTCACGCTCATCGAACAGACAGGACATGGTATTTAATGATATATGCATATAATCATAATCAGGCGATAATGACGCAACAGATCGCGCAGGTTCATCTGTTCGATGCCGAACGGGTCGAACGAGCCAGAAACCGATGACGCAGATGTTACTTTACGTAACATTGACCTTCGTCAGTCGTCACTGGTTTGTCAGCACAACGGCCACATCATCATCCGCTAAAGCTCCGAAAAAGCTGCCCTATCCAAATACATGGTAGACCTTCGACGAAATTTATAATCGTGCTTTTACGAGGCGGAAAAGACTTTCGAAAGACCCAGCAACGATCAACGCTAGATCAACAAGATGCATAACGAAGCGCGGCGCGGCATCTAAAATGATCGATGATCCATCTCTATCTCAGGTGATGATCAAAAGTTCACCAATTTTATTCGAATATCGCACACCAATGCAAAATTCCAAGTTTGATGATAGAGAGAATTTTGATGACCGATAGAGGATCAAGATTTAGCTGAAAAGGTTCACCACTTATATTGTAGAGATTAGATTTAACGTAGAGTCCATAACTTATCGATCTCGTTTGAAGAAACGAGAACGGGGAGGAAATTCTGAGCTTGCAGGCAGTCGTGAAGCTTTAGTCACCGGCGCTCGTCACGAGTCGCGGTACGTCGATTTATACCATAATTAACGCAAATAAACGACGCTGAACTCGAGGACCAGGTGCATCTCTAAAAAAGCCGACGCGTGATAGTTAAAAAATAACACGGCAACAAATGACCGTATTATTGTCGCGCGAATTTGTTTTAAACGATTCGATGAACAGTTGTTTATTTACATTCGACCACCATAAACTACCTAAATTTTAGACTCGCTCTAATGCAAAATCAATATATCGTTAGACTAGATCTCCAAGCAAACTAAATATCGCTAGACGCATAGGACACCAAAGTACACAGACGTGCAATTTTTTTTCTCAATAATTGTAATCGGTTGAAAATAACACAACAACAACAGTCTTAAATTCTTTAAATGTTTTTTCTATTTTGAATTTGATCTGCTAATTTTTATCATAAATGCATAAAACCGCGGTCTATCGATCGGTATACATATGTATATTCAACCGAGATAAAATACAATGGACTGTGAACGTCATAGAAACCACTGACACGCGATACTACCTTGACTACAGAGCCGTCAGAAATAGCACAAAGTTGAAGCAATGTATTTAACCAAACAGAATCTAAATCGTCAAGATTTATCATAGTCATTACTATTTTTATCTTCTCGCATCTCACAGTTCGAGTGTATTTTGCACGGTCGATGTGTATTAACAGAAAAATGAAATTTTAGATTTAATTGCGCGTGTCAACGTGCTAATTGTAGTTTAGTGGGAAGAGGAGCAGATTTCTTCGAATTTATCTCGAAAAGGAATCATGTTACGCTTGAGTGTCTATCAATCCTTGCACGATTCTGAACGCCAAGTGCCGAAAAGAATGCAAGGTCAAGAGGGTGGTAGCCTGCAACTAGACAGATCACTTCCGCGGCAAACTAATTCAATCTGTATTATTATTAAATTGTTGCAAACTGGAAGAATCCTTACTCGAAGAAATAGTAAAATAAATAGACTAGCAATACAAGATTACCACAAGAGATTGTACACAATGTTATCAAAAGTTATGTCGATTGACTTCCAACCTTCTCAAAATTCTCCTTTATAAATGACACCTATGGAAGGTCCAGACGACGAAGATCATTGTTGGAACTCAGCCATGCCTATCTACTGGGTAGCTAGAAGTTGGAGTCCAAGGGGGCTAACTAGTTTAAACCGGCGAGGCAAGGACATTATCGAAAGTTGTTTTTGCCGACTTTCAACCACTGCTTCGTAAACTTTTTCTGTTGTAAATCATATTAAAATAGGGTTCGATTCAACTATGGGAGCAAGAAAGTTGGGTTTGAAGGATACTGAATAGTTGAAACCGGCACTACAAGACTGATCAAGGACATTATCAAAGACTGTTTCCACCACTGACTTTTAATCTGAAAATAGAGACTTACGTCCATGTACACGATTCCGGTTCAAACCGGAAGTACCAGAAGAATCAGATTACAAGGACATCGTAAAATGTCTCCACTGAATTTTAACCCCTACTTCTCAAACTTGTTGTTTATAAATCACACGGAGAGTAGAAACCTTAAAGATCATCGTAGATGGTCAACTATACCTAACTAGACCTAACTAGACCTAGCTAGATACTCAAGAACGTCGACACGTTCTTCGTGTCTGGAGCAGAATCAGGCAGCCCGGTTCAGCTCGGTATTACGTCATCCCAGGTTCCTCTTACGAAGAATGTTAGAAGCCAAGGTGGGGTCAGGGGACTTTTCACTCACCCTGTAAGGCTAGAAGGGCCACGAAGAGGCCCACGAAGATCGCGGGTCTCAGCCGCGAGCCCGTCATCTCGTTTCACTAGGCACTACACGATGAGCCAGGGCTGGCAGCTCGTCTCACTCGATAGTCGCCTTCGACTCCAACTCGCCCGCGAGGAACTGGCATTGTCACTACCGCCAAACCCCGACAGACGCCCCTCTACTTCTTCATCCCAGTAGACGACGACGACGACGACGACGACGGTTGCACCGCGCCGACTATACTCGCTATACAAGCGAGCTGCAGCGACTATAAGCGTTCCTGTCCGAGGACGCGTCTCTGTTCGAGCGACGACAACGGTTTTTCTGTTCGGGGTCGATGTTTTTAGAGTCTAGCCGGTGGGTCCATCCTTTTTTAATTAGGTTCGAGACCAGAGATGGCCTCGTTTCTTTCGATTTTCTGTTCCGTTCTCGTCGCGTCGGTGATTCCTCGATTTTCTCGATCTGTCGACACTGCGGTATACTCGCGGCTAATGGCTGGTAAAATTAAACCGAGGAGCCTCTCCCGAGACACGCGGAACCTGACCAAGTGACTTCCAGAAGGTCGGAGACAGGGGACCATTCTTCGCTGATCGCTCGGCTTTGCATTGCTACGGCGATAGAGCGAACGAGGAACCTTCGTTCGGATCATTTGGCTATTTGCGAACGGTTCGCAGTTTTCGATTGAGCTGTTTTATACAAAGACGGCGCCGCGAACAGGAAAATTCCTGAGAGACCTTGGGATGTTATCTGGGACGTTGGTTATCTGAGAGCTGTTAGATCCGCAAAAGCACAGAAGACAATTGTGTTACCGTGCAGTAATAATAAAGTTTCGCTTATGATCTGCAAATGGACGATGATCGAACGAACCCGGTAACCCAATCTGAGGAATCCCGAATTGTCATCTATTTTCCGAAACAAATTGCATTTGTTTTCACCGACATTTCGCGACTGCCAAGACTGAGGTCAACGTGTTAATAGTAAAAACACGGCGCGCATACCTCGCGACTCAGTTCGTTGCATAAAGGCTCGGGACCTTGAGGCTCGCTAATGCTGCTCCTCTCTTCAAGGTTCCATTTAATTAAGATACACACGCGTGTATATTTCGAGTGGATCTAATTCGCAGCGAGGCACGGAGGGAGCGAGGATTTTCGAAATCGCTGTGTTAACTCTCGGACCGCGTGAAATGTGAATTCCTTCAGATTCCCAAGACGACCTCGTCCCCGTATCACACATATATGTATATTTTCGGACTCGCATGAACGCTCCTATTGTTGTAAATCCAATAATTAATCGCTACCACCGAGAACTCATGAAACTCGATCGAACGCGACAATTGTGTGATTATCGTTAGATTTCCGTGGTAGCGTCTAATTTTAAAATTGCTTCTCGGTTTCCGGCTTTGTGGCGTGGGCTCGTGTACCGCGAGAAAAAATAGCCGACTTTCGTCATAAGTAAAAAATAAAAGAGGAAAAAGCGAAGAGAGGAAACAAGGTTGGCGATGACGCGGTGGCTAGGTCGAAACGTATGTAGAATCTTTGTACGAGATCACTAGTCAATGTCTCTGCGGTCTGTCGGCCAGGTAGACCCTGCAAACCCGAGAAAACTGGGCTGCCAAGAGGTATTTTTAAAACTGCGACTCTTAGACCAGTATCTCCGGATCGTAGGAGATCAAGATTCGGTGATTCAGTGGCGTCCGCGTAAACCTCTCAGGCCCCGAATAAACGAGTGTTTGTTTGTCGCTCTCGATAGGCGAGAACGTGCAATTACAAATCGTTCCGACAACAATTCAACCCCACGCTCGAACACAATGTGGACGATTACATGTTCCTCGCGTTCTTCGCTTCAGGATCGAAACCCTCCGAAGAACGCTCCGATTCTCTGAATACGTTCGCGAAGATGATCTTCGAAGAACAGAACCAACAATCAAACTAGTTTTCGAAGAGAACAATCGTATAATAGACCAATGAGAATGAACTTGAATCTGTCCAAATCCTCTAAGCGAGCTAGAGAAATATCGTTCGAGGTCTGCAGAATCCCTGTTTGACACGACTTTCGCCTCCTCTATTAAACAAATTGAACAATTTCATACAAAAACAGAGAATGTGTTTCGGTTTCGTACAAAAACAAATGATGGTGGATTTGTAGGCAGGTTTCTGAATTTATTTAGATTTACCCTAAATCTATGGATCCCTCTCTTCGAAAGGATCGAGTACAAGGATCCCAGGATAATTATTTTACAATTCACTAAATGAGCTTCGACATTGTTTTTTTGGTAGATGAGATCTCTTTTTCTTGTTCGAAAATTGGTGTGACGAGGCTGCGGGAATTGGGATGAATGCTAGGCGTTAGGTGTTTTTCACGTTGTTTCCTATGGCGCAACGTAATATAGTATCAGCTAGATTCCAGTGGCCTCTTATTGTAGACGAGCGGGGCTGAGAATCGCGAACGGGCAAAGAGAAGAGATTCGCACGCGAAATGCGTACGCTCCGACAGAGAAGAGCGTCGGGACGACGGGCGCCTTTATATTTAGAAGCCCGGGTCGCCGCCGTATAAGGTGGTGCTCCCTCGTGCAAAAGTTCTCGCGAATGCTTGCTCTCTCCCCTTCGTTCTTGCACTTTCTCCTTATCTACGTATCCTCTTATCCTATCCCCTCTTACCTATCGCATTCCGCCGTTGCATCGATTTTTACAGAGGACTCGGTAAACAAAATTCTATTTAACACGCTTTATACTATTTAACGCTAGATCTATGAAGAGAGCTTCGCAGATTCGTTTCGTTGAAAGCGGCTACCTTACGTTATTTTGGAGAAGCGAGTTGGGCAAGTGAGAATTTATTTATTCGCTTCACATGTATCTTTACTGTTCTTTATTCCATGTTATTTTTGCCAAAAATGCGTAAAATCTGAAGTCTAGTTATAATATACAGTCAAAGAAATGAATTTATCGAATGGTTCTCCACGAACGCATCTTTGCAATCTTATTGGCCATAAATTGAAAAATTTGGAACTGTTGGATAAATGTTGGAATGCATCCATTTGCATTTTCCACTTCCACTTTTTATTGGCAGAGAGAAGGTTAATCGGAGCCATTAATTGAACAAGCGATCGAACATTTTTGAGTGAGCAACGAAAACGGGGAAAGTGTACGAATGACGTTTACTGGTCAAATTGGCTGCTTCTCGATCTATAATAAGCCCCTAATCGTACGAGGTCACAATGTGACTTGGACAGATCTGTTTCATGTCATTACGATTTAGAATTTGGATATATAGGTTCCTCGGCAGATGCAGAAACCTGCTCCTTTTACGCGATACAAAGGATCATAGTATACATAGAATTAGGGATTTCGAATAGCAGTTGATGCGGCAAAAAACTATAAAAAGCCCTTTTCTTCTTAAATCATTTATTACTTAACATTACATTTTCTGCACGCTGTGTAATCTATGTTAAGTGTTTTACGGAGTTATCTTGTTCACGTTGTTCAACTCGAAGAAGAAGCTTGTTAAAACTTAACTAACATAAGTTTAATAAATACAGTTCTGTGTTAACGTTCCGAGTCCTAGGAAATCTTACGAGGTGTCGTAAGAAATACATATATACAACGCGATAATTACTATTAGACTTCGGCCATTTACGCGGATACAGGAATCATCTATTCGGATGAACATATTTTTTAAGATAGCTATTCGCACGCTTGGATGTTCTCAGTATTGTAGACCCAACGATCTAGTTAACACCAGAAGCTGAGCAATTTAAAGAAATTTTTGAACCTTCGGTCTTATTGTTGACACGAGCCATCACCTTTTTGCATCGTGATGCAAATAGGTACCGACACAATTTACAGAAACTAAAATGTCGTACACGCTATACAATACCAAATTCCAGACAATCCTGTACGCATAAAACCCTTGGTCCATCGATCACATGCACACGATCTCCACAAAACAATCAAGAGAATTCCATGATCGTGAAAGGTAACGAGACCTCGATGGCTAGCAGCGACGTACAATCCGCGCGAATAAATAAATTCCTACCCGTAGGTCCTTACAAACGATAATATTGCACGTGAAAAAAATCATAAGGCATAAGACAATTGCACTCTCCGAGATAATCGTCACCCACGTTGATACGCAGTAGAAAAAAATGTTGGATGAATAACATTGAATAATAACGTTGAAAACCGTTGCTCGCTTTGATATAATATAAACGTAGATAAACGACACGTGGAGGACTTCTTTCGTGGTCTGTTTTCCGAAAAAACACTGACCAAAATACGCTCATTATCATAATACCTGTCCACTGCAATGTCATGTTGCAAATTTTTGAAGAATATGCAAAGGAAAATTCGTATGTAAAGATGTGAACGTATCTATATGTAGCTGTGTGACTGTCACTAATCATCAAAATCATTCACTGTCCAAATCGAATTAGCAAATCAACAGCTCATATAATAAATAATAGAATGCAATTGAAAGGTTCAGAATAGAAAGAAGATCACTCCTGGATAACTATCTGAATTCTATTGTACTCTAGCGCAATTCACAGTCCACGTCGAATTTTCTCAGCGACCCAGGTGTGTGTGTTTCTATCGCTACGTTCTCCTCAACTTGAGCATGTGCAAGTTCGGATGCCATGGCACTTTCCTAAAAGTCGACGTGTTCGTCTCATCAGGAGATAGGGCGTCCTCGTTGCATTTGTCCTCGGCAGGAGACACCTCGAGCAACGCGGTATCCTGCCAAGGTCCGCCGATGCCAGTGTCGAAACTGAACAGTCTGCGATGTCGTTTCGTATTTTCACTTGCTGCGCTCCAGTTTCGCATGCCCGGATCGCTGACGACGCGACGGTGCGTCCTATGATGATACCGACGATGATGCTGCTGCTGCTGCTGCTGCTGCTGGTGGTGGTGGTGATGGTGGCGGTGGTGGTGATGGTGGTGGTGATGGCGATGACGCAGCTTCCTCCTGTCGTGGTCCAAGCTCGTCACGCGGATCAATGGGATCGGATCGAAGTAGAGCCGATTGTCCACGATCGGAACGAAATGCACCGTGTCCATTGTCGACGAGCTTGGGCAGAATGTGTTTGGGATCTGAAGCGTAGTCGGGGACCATTCGGTGTCTGGACGCAGGTTGATCGTCACTTTTCTGCGGTGGTAGGATCGCTCTGAATAGGAACGATGCAACCTCGACTGCAGCCTGGAAGGTTGTTTCAATGTTTTATCGGCTATGCAAATTGATTCGTAGCCCGTCTTGTCCGTAATGAATTTATTCATTATACAAATACTCGTTATAAAAATATCAAATATTCCTATATACATACATATATCCTATACCTTAGTAAAAGGTACCTTAGTGAAAGGCAGATAGTCTGCCGTTAACAGATCAAACCGATCCCCAATCTTCTACACCGAAACGGATAGTCTACGAACCTAGAGGAACAAGAATGGGACGTTCTGTGTCGTCAGTTGAGCGGATGTTCTCCCCTGGGCATCCTATAACACTTGTTCCACGCTTCTAGCAGCAACACGCAACTATGAAACCGGTAGAAGATCAACAGCGGAAGACCAATCCTCGAAAGAATCCCCCAAGCCAGCACGCCAAAGAATCTCAATTGCAGTTCCTGCGAGATCCAGTTCTGCGTGACGACAGTATCAAAGGCCCACAAAACAGAATTGCTGAAGAGCAGGAATGTGATCACTTGTCGTGCAGGTTTCCCAATGATCTGGAAACGCGTGATGCAAGACCTCTTGGACGCTTCAGCGATCAAAGTGCTCTGAGCAAAGCACTGAACCAGTTGCAAAACTGAAGCAGTTAGCAACATGATATGTCTCCTTTTAGTTTCATCGGTCTCGTCGTCCAGTATGGCCAAGGAGCAAGCAGTGACCACAATAGTGAACACAGAGTACAGTTGAACACCGAACAATGCTACGTTGGATAGTAAACTGTCCAGGGCAGCTGGTGCTCTCGTTACAACCGACATCTGCCTGACCTGGACCAGGCCACTGGCAGTCATCAAGGTGCTGAGAGTCAGGATGCTGATCAGAGTGCCGCAGGTTAGCCAGGATAGAATGTTCAACGGGAAGTTCTTGTCCTCTCTGACCACCAGGAAGATCAGGATTACCACGATACCGGCTACCATGCACAGGATGCCGAGGAACAAGCCTTTGCTGGAACCATCGCAGCCCACTTTTGTGTGACTCGTTAGGTCCTTGCTGCTATGGAACTTTTGCTTGTGCGGCAGGAGGTTGCGACCGACGTTCTGACCCATTACGAACGTGACCGCTGCGGCGATTAGGCTGGAACACGATGGAGTTGTCGATTGAATCTTGTTCTAGCTATGTAGTTGGTGATTTTTCAGTTGCTATTCAATGGAGTCGCACGAATTTGAGGATATTGTTAGATTGTGTACAATTTATTGAAGTAGTTCAAAAGAAGAATTACTATTTTGTAGAAATTTTCTCAAAAACTGTGAATACCTAAATTGCACGATGAACGGATAGAGGAACGGCATGCTCGACGTCCATAGTTGACCCAAGGCATTTGTGTTCAGGCACTCTTGCAGAGCTATCACCTGGGAGATTTGCTCGTTCGAGATCGGCTGGTAGGGATGAAAGGTCTCTTTCTCTGGGGAGTAGTAATCTAGAAGAAGACGAGCATTGCACATTATCCTGGAGAACAGAGACGGCAGAGTTAAACTCATTCGACTAGTCAAGACCACTTTCACGAGGAAGCAGCAGGGGCGAACGACCTCGAAGCAGAAAATTTCATCTTCGAGATCGCTGCAGCCGATATTGCTATCTCCTCAGTGGACCCGAGACATCTAACAGTTACAGTAAGACTCCATTTATTTATCGGAAAAATGGATGAACGGAAAACAAAACTGTAAGAACATTAGAACAATTTCAGAATACTTTTACATTCTTTGCAACTTGGTACAATTATTGAAAGAAGAAATACATTTTTTTATTTTACATAAAAATCCACAGTCTAATTGATATTGTGAAAGTAGACAATGAAATCGTTTCCGTTTTCGATCTGCTATAATTAAGTTCATAGAACTTTTGCTCTTCCCTGTATACATAGAGAAGCAGTTAAATACATAAATGGGGTCTCACTGTACAAATTTTGTCGAGTAATAGATAGCAGACCTATCAGGTCTCTAGGGTGTCTTATCAGAGACTCGGGGAAACCTCGTAGATTCAACGGGGACGCAGAATTGGGCAATCCTCTTTGCGCCAGGTGAACAAAGTATGTCCATTCTTGTGCCGAATCCCAAATCACCAATCGTATCCAAACGGCGATGTTCGTCGCCGCTAGATGAATGAAACCGAACCTCGCTGCTAGGCCGAACCTTTCCACCAAAACCTACAAATAAACAATTTTTCGAATTATGAGAATACGGATTTTCTTTGGAATAAAGATTATTTAATGTGTCTACAAGAAATACACCTACAATAGAAATATATATTTAACAAAATTAATAATTGAAGCTGTAAACAGTCCTGATCATCGTCAATTATATAGTTGCAAACAGAGGTTCTAAAGATGTGTACATACTTATCGTAACAGTGTCCGACTGACCTGGGAGTTGACAAAGAGGAAGTGCATCTGCAGAAAGGTGAACAGTCCATGTAGAACCGGATGCACGAAGACAACGTCGCTGAGACATTCCGCACCCTGCATCATCGAATGCATCGCCATCTCGAGTCCATTGAAGACGAGGGTCGCCAGACCGAAGACTATCCAGGACACAGTTGTTTTTTCCGTTAGTTATTCGTTACTCTTCTAGATCGATGGAACTAGATCGGATTGAAGAAAACTCACGCAATGCCCCGACCCGAATGTAAAAGCTTGTCGGCGCCGTTCTGGAACGTGAGATGTGAGCTCGTTTCAGAGAGCCGAACCTGGTCAAAGACGTGCCACCGAGTTCCGCGTCATCGACGCCTCCGGCACCGCTACCGAGGCTGCCGCAACTGTCCACCAACACCCATATATAGATGCTGATGATCACCGCTATGCTCCCCACGTACAGGTACATCAGGAACACACCCTGCAAAATCGGACACCGTGGAGAACCGATGGAGAATCAATGGGACACCGCAGAGTCCACCGATCTCTCTCGTTCCGGTAACGGTTCACGCAACAACAAATCGATCTAATAAATTATAGGATGATTGTCCGTGCTGTATTTCGCAGTATCGTACGGTTGCATTGTTGGAAAATTTGTCTGCCCCATTTTCTACTGGTCGTAGCACACGAACGCCGTTACACCTCAAAATACAGCCAGTGTTATTAGAATTGCGGCCATCTCTGAAACCTCGTATGTACAGCGTGTATAAAAAGTAATGGCCATCCGTCATAGGGGTGAATCTACACCTCTGGATCGGTGGATATTTGTAAAAGAAACTTGCCGCAAAATTGTTTACGCCAAAGAAAATTGTTGTTAAAGTTTGTTTTTACATCAACACCTTCTATTCATCGAGGAGAGAAAAAGTTTGAAAGGAACCATATATCGTAAAGAAATACTTATTAAGATGTGTAAGATACAAGCTGTTGAAGTTTTTGCAAAATTTGCTTGAGTGGAGTTATATGTATGTATAGATAAAAGCCTACTACTACAGTCCACCGGACCGTGTCGATGAGACAGAAGATAATCGTGTGAGTGCCTCGAGACTTAACATACATAACTCCACCCAATCGAATTTTGCAAAAACTTGAACAGCTTTTATCTTAATAAGTATTTGTTTACGACATTGGTTTCTCTCAAACTTTTTCTCTTGTCGATGTGTAGAAGGTGTTGATGTAAATACAAACTTTAATAACAATTTTCTTTGGAATAAATGTCCACCGATCCAGAGGTGTATGGTAGATTCATCCCTAGGACGGGTGACCATTACTTTTTATACACTCTGTACTTACATGAGTACATGTAGTACGCGAGCTCGCGCAGCTGGTGCTCTCCGGTCACTTCGGATCAAACAACACTTGCAATTACGCGCGATCCTCCGTGCTTACGTTCCACGTAAATTATGGATCGGTCTAAATCGCTATGCCGACTGGTTTACGGTAACCGTAACAGTCCGCGAATTCAATTCACCGGCTAGGTGAATCAAGTATACCTTTCGCGCAGGAACCGAGCTACAGAGCCGATTCCGACTAGACCGCCGGAGAATTATGGCCAGTCTGAACCGTACATTATCCGCTAATAGAGTCATCTATCCCGGATCTATCCCAGGCCTGCCTCGGATTCCATGGCCATTCGCGTTAATTTTGCCTCGAGTCATTCATGAGCCGACTTTACGCGTTTTGCATCATACATCCAAGAGACACATATTCGTACCGTAGCGATCCTCTTCTTGGGGATTTGTTGACGACGCGCGACGCGAGGCATTCAAATGCGCCTAGTTGCACCATTTTTCTCACCAAGTTATAATAGTTTAAATGTCGACAAACTCTTTCGTCGAATCAGTGTATTTATAACATTTGTATAAATGAAAAAAGAAAAGAGAAAAAAGAAAAAAGAAAAAGAAAAAAGAAAAAAGAAAAAAGAAAAATATTTAGATTGCCAAATATTAATGACATTTTTACTTCAACTATACGAAATTTTTTAGTAATAAAACAAATTTTTCTCTACGGTTTGTTAACACGCGATCGACTCACAAATTGCGACAGCTAACTAACTTTCCAAGTCGACTGTGAGTTAGGGTCAGCTATCGTACCGTTATGCGCACCCAGAAAAACTTCTAAATCGTAAAGACTTCGATCTAAAAGAAAAAAATCGGCAAGTTTTTGCATCCGGAACGTGCATACGAAAAACAGGAAGAACATCGGCTACAATATAGTTGTGCATTAAACACCATCGTTGCACGCTAAATTCGCATTGCGCATTAAATGCGCCTGCCGTGAAACGATTAAAGGAACACGTTCCTTGATTACCGAATGAAATATGGTCGAACGTGCGTTGTGATTTTACGGCGCGTCTTCGTTCGCTATAATATTCTAGGTTTTATGGCTCGAATATCTTCGATCCGACGATTCTCACGATTAGATTTTCAATATGATTAGCGCGGTTTACACGTATTCAACTTTTCAGACGACGCCGGCTTTTAGCACGGTTTTCGAAAAAATGTCGAATACGTTACCAGGTACGAGGCAACCAACCGACTATAAACTGTGAGAGGAAAATTTTCCGATGGCAGAGCTGCCCAGTTTCCGCGTAATAAAATTGGGAATGTTACATCGGCTGGGACAGCGGGGATTTCGATGCGTGGCATAGTACGCGCTGTCACGATCGCTGCAACAACGCAGCGCGGCCATTAAAAGACGGATATCGAATGTCTTTTCGCTTTTCTTGGTTTCAGCGTTTTCGAGTTTACGCGAGGTTTATTTCAGCTGTATGTATTATATGTATATTAGAATGGCTTAACGTAAAGTAAAATATGGATTTATTAAAATTGAATAAAATGTAAATTCATTTACTTGCAAACTGAGGAGAGGAACAGGCGTGTCCATGACCTCGGCCAAGCAAAGAGCAATCATCAGCACCACGACCAACTGGCCGTAGACGTTCGACAAGACGACCCATAATTGGGAACTGTAACAGTCATCGAAACATCGGTTCTTTAATAAAACATTCATTTACGAATTTGTGAAAAACATACCAGTTCTTTTTAAAACACTTAAAGTACCGAGGAAAGTTAACATTTTTCGATGTTTGAAATTAGCAAGAGCGATATAAGAGAGACAATCGTTACTGCGAATTTCTATATAAAGTAAAAATTAATTGTCTCGACTAATTGCATGATACAGGAGCTACATAGACATTTATTTTGACTCGTCGAGGCTTCAAGGATGATACAATTGAAAGATAAAGGACTTACAATGGCTCTGAGTGGTCCAACAAGTCGCTCTGCGACCTGCCCTTGGAGAGGAGCCTAGTGACGAATGATCTTGATGGCTCTGACGACCTGGTGGTCTCGGCAGCCGCAGTTTCAGACTCCGTGTTCCTCTCAGCCCGGCTAGGGGCTCCACCAGGTGCACCCTCCACGGTGCCACCTGTCGTGCTTCCGGTCTCGTTCAGGCTGTCCTTGTCGTGTTGCTCATTGCTGGCTGTAACAGAATTTTCGGTGGGTCAGCCACAACTGAAACTGGTTTGCTCGAGCAACTCCCGAATAATTCATTCCCGTCCTTCGAGCAAGTTCTGGGTCACTGCAGATAGAGACACCAAGAGGAACTTTCGCTTCGAATAATCCACCTCCGCGCGGATCATATTCGGGTTTTCGATAGTTCCGGGTAAACGATCATCTTTGCGCAACGTAAACATTCTCCGGGTCGATCGTGGGAGGTGGATCAAAATGTATTTCTTATTTCAATCATCTTCTTCGATTCTGCCAATATACATTTACAGCTCTAATTCTAATTTCTATTTTTGATACACCTCGTACACGATAATACCAAGCCAATAATGCTAAAACTATGCTAGTCCTAAGAAAATGTAAAACTCGCCTACTGTCCGATCGTATCGCGCCTAATGCTTTCGAATAACAATGTGCTAAAAAATGTTGTGATTTTCTTTGCAACAAACGCGAGATCGTAATCGTTCGTTGGCGATGAGCCTATTAATGAAAATTTCGAAATATCATTAAAGATAGTGGAAACGTACGACTTGAATTTAAACATGAATCGTAGCCGCTGATTAAGATGCTCACAGGACTATGAAATGTCAGAAGAGCTATAATTTTTTCGAAAGTCCTCTCCATCAGTTTGATAATTAATCGTGTTGAATGCCGAGGATTACACGGGGTCTGCCATTTTTCTTCCGATACAGAGAGGTACGTGAAAACCCTCGGGTGCGTTAAATCGGCGACGTTAATTAGTGGGATGCGCAACGCGCCGTGTAATTTATGCTAGTGAAAATTCCTCGATAAAGTTGCACCCGACAGGTGAAGCGAATACAGGTCGAGCAATTCACAGGATCGATCAATTAAATTCGCCGCGATGCGAAACCATCTGAAAAATTAAATTCGAGTTCGAGTTCGCGGGAGTCGGTCTGCAAAATATAAAAATCCGCTGTCTACATAACGAATCAAGTTCCACAATTATGAATTACAGTCCAACTTCATCGTACGATGTTCCGTTACATCGCGATACGATCTCTTTGTACCAGACCGGAAGTCTCTATCGCTCTTCACAAAATCAATGGATTTATCGATAGCTTTAGACGAAGGATCGTTTATAAATTTGCGAACATGCGACGGGCCTACATGATTGGTACGACCAAAGGTGAGAGGTGATTCGTTGATTATTATACCGCGACTGGGGCTCAAGAGCATAGCATGTGTTTGATCGACGCGACGCGATGACGAAGGGCCGAGAGATCATCGAGAACGCAGCACTGTATTTTCCAATGGCTATTGCAACACGTATTTCGATAAGTACCATTTCAATGTCCATCTTCTCAAAATGTGAATTGCTACGAAATTATTAGAAGAATCGTCGAGCGCTTCAGAAAATGATCACGTATTTGTGCAATGATGTTGTTTCTTCATATTATATGTAGATTTAAAGAATGTTATGTTAATGTTATGTATTCTAATGGAACACCATTAGAATAAAGTCAGAGTAAAATCACCGAAAATTAATGTTCCACCAGAGCAACAATTATATCCCGTTACACAGCTAGAAAATGAACCGTCTGAAAATACTATGCGCCGTTAAGATGGCGTCCAAGGGGTCATAGATGGCGATGACGGTTCATTGTGCAGAGGCGGTCCATCGAAACGAAAAAAATAATGCAAGACCCTGGACAGCTGACGGGAGTTGAGTTACGGGAAAATGATACACTCGGTGGGCTCTGAGTTACGGGGAAACGATACAGTCCGCGGAGCTTCTAATCAGCTGTCTTGAAATACGGTGAGAAACTCCAAAAGGAAGATCGCTCGATCAAAACGCGTGGTACCGTGGAAATTAATGCCCGTGAACACGTCTCCGGTTACTTTACAACCGACATCGCTAAACCATTGTATCTATGCGCCTGATAGATGTTGATTGTCGAATAGCTAATGAACACTGAGAAAGCTGTCTCTTTGGACGGCGAATTTTACGTATTCACACACACACGCACACGCGCGCGCGCGCGCGCGTGACAAAAATAAAAAGAGATTAAAAGAATTTATGAATACCGATATTTCCAGCATACTCAAATAATTAATGAACGAAAGAACATGAATGTAGGCCACGGACCATATTCGGAGCTATAACGAAGGCAATGTTCAGCCGAAATCCACAGCAATAATCATGCATACATAGATCTCGAACGATCGCCGATGATCTTCGACTGGTGAAATTTCAGATCCGGTCAACAAATTAGGTCGGAGCACCATGAATTCGAAGACGCGCGATTTGCTGTTAAAGATGGCCCTCACATTAGCGTTTATATGTATGTTAAAAAAAGTTGTTCGTCAGCTGGTGAGTGGGATCATGAAATTCATTCTATATGATTGCGATTGCCATGTGTAAAACAGTTTACGATGTTTATTTCGTGAAACATTTCGCACATTACCTACCGACGCGGTCACACATTTCCTAATCATTAAAAATCTATAAAACATTAGAAGAAGTTAAAAAATATTCTTGTATAACTTGTTATTTGTTAAACTGGAGGGCAAAGGTTAATAGGATTTCGGAAGGTGAAGTATCAACAAGTTAAAAATCTGGAATTTGGAATGAAAGAATATGTGATTGATATGGCAGCGACGCGTGTCGTTGATGAGCACGATGATAGAGAGACAGAGGTTCGATCCGGGACAGCGAAGGTGGCGAATGATTTCCACGATGATTTCTGGCATCGTCTCGAGACCGAAGACACGATGAGAAGATTCCTAACGATGAAGATAAACGACGCAACAACCGCTCGAGGATTTTATCGCGCGAGGTGTTGACGACATTAAATCCCTGGTGAGTGATCGAAGAAAGTGGAACCGTAACTGAAGCCTGTCGTCGACGCCATTGTGGTTTCAATGTTTACAAAATTTCACTTTTTTAATCGTCGGATGAGTAAAGAAATTTTTTACCGAAAAAGTTAATCTATGCTGAATCTCTGAATCTTCGGTTTATCGTAAAGAGATTAAATCGATTAAATCTAGATGGAATGTCTGGAAAAAATTGATAAATCAACCTGCAAATGTTGCCGAGCATCAGCAACTGTGTAGCTATCACAAAAAAGTCCATTTATAAATATTAATATTAGTTAACTAACTACTGATTATGAATGCCATGCTTTTTCTACCGAAGATTTTCTCTATGCCACGAATTCGCTGATTTATGGAATGGGTTTTAATTGCGATTTTAAGAGTAAAAGTGGAATGGCAAATAAAATGAAATTGAGAAATGCAATATTAATGGCTAGTAATCGTGAAAAAATATATGTACGTATGATTTGTAATAGGTTTGATTTCACGAGCACCTTCTCTGCCATTCTAAACGGTCGTAAAAACGCCTCTAAAACTTTTCTAACAAACCAAGTATTGTTAGATCTACCGCGCTTTCTTAAACCTTCTTGACTTTCATGATCCCTAACTTGGTTTCGTTTTAACCACACGCCGCGCCGGTGATGTTGAAAACATAATATTACAGATCGGTGCTTTACGCGATTAAAATAGTAATTGTAAAGCAAAAGTGATCGGTGTACCTGTTACTTCTATGTACCAGTCACGTCTTCCCACCATTACGTAGTGCTTTTCGATCTTTGGTAAATTTAAATTTTAATCAATGCGATTCGGTCAACGATTATTTACACACGACGAAATCATTCGTGGAACAGTCTGCTAATATGTTTGGTTATGTGTTTTTTGTTATACAGCTAACGCGACTGTCGAAATTCGAGATTAGTTGACAGTCGATGGTGGAAACAATTTTCGATACGTATAGAATGTTATAGAAGGTTACCTCGACCCTTTTGTCAAAGGAAGACAATGGTGTTGACCGGCACACTCGAGTCACCGTGCATGGCGAATATTCAGTCTCTCTTCGGGTGAAGGACAAAGCGACCGGTGTCTGCCACGGTTTCGCGGATTCGAAGATCAGGTAAAGAGAGAGCAAAAGAGCAAGCAACTGCTCCACGCGCTATCGCGGAACGGAATGGCAAGGTAGCCCAGAAGTGTGCAGCAAGGTAACGCCAAACAAGATCGACTGGTCCGGGACAACAAACGGTGGTGGTAGTCGTCGTTTCTAGTCGATCATCTGGTCTATACCAGCGACGACAACTACGTCAACGATGATGATGATGATGATGATGATGATGATGGTGATGGCGAGGATGATGATGATGATGATGATGATGTCGTCGTTTCTCGTAGCCTCGTTTTTTTCTCTATCGCCGCAACATTGCTCGCGATGATAGAAACCGCACGAGGGACACCGACAATCCTCCGCAGAATTGGAAAACGACCTAAATGGCCCTGAAAAACGGTCCCGGTGAAATTTCTGATCGACTGGCGCCGATGAAAGCGTCCATCATCCTCTTCGATCAGTGAGCAGACAGTTTTCTCTGATTTATGTTTGATGGTCGTTCCTTTTTTTTCGATGATGATAAAGTGCAAATTGACCCAAATTAATAACATTTTATTTGCCTTGTGACATGAAGAAATCCTCCAACAGAAAAAATAAATCCTTTGCTAATCTTGGCTTTTATAAAACGATTACATGCGAATCGTAAATTTGATCGATACAAAACAGTGTGCCAAAACAAACTCTTTTTTTTCTCTTTCCCTATCTCCATCTTGTAATCACTGATTTATGGCTGCACCTAATAGATTGTAACTCGGAAGGCTATACATATTTTTGCCGATTGCCGAGAAATGGTATTCGCAACTGACGGGACTAGAATTGGAAGGAAGGACGGTGGCCAGAGACGCTATTCGTTATACAGTGACGATCGGCGAAGGATCTCGCGATCGCAAGTGCCTGCTAATCGAGTTTCGCTCCATCAATTTCCAAAGCTGAAAGGAGCCAAGCCACCACGCTCTTTGAAAAATCAGTATGTAGAAAGATATTGCTCGGAGCCCTGCTGCGGCGATAACTCATCTGACAGGTGGTTGTGGAGGATTTTTTCCTGAGCAGTTAGTGCACAGGTACACCGTGGCATAATAAGTTATGCGATTACGCTTGCCTCGCTGTAGGAGGCGAGCGATCAATCGCATTATCACAGTTGCGCGCACGTGGGCAAATTAATCTGTGCCGGTGGACAAACATATAAGACAGCGTGGAAATTACTGTCATAATTTTTCTAAAAAAATTAAATAATAACTGCATGTCAAATGCCAGTCGGTCCAAGTTAAATTTTAATTGTTGTATCAATTTATACGTACATTATATGTATACATATATTTGAACCACAGTGGTTTAGTTCTATTTCTTTCTAAACTTTAGTCTTTTTTGTGTCACCTGCTAAAAATATATTCTTCTAAATTCGTATGCTCTAATTAGTTAAACTCGCATGTCAAACTTGCTTAGTAGATTTACTAAGGAATTTACTAAGCTATTAATCATGGATTTTCGAAAGAAGCTCGTAATGTTCGTGTCAGATAGTAGACAGAGTGTTAAATTGCCGAAGACATATTCCAATAAATAACACGATATTTATCGATACCTGATTTGTCCTTTCGTACCTCGCGGGCAATAAATAATATTCACCATGTAATCGTGATCGGTGGGATCTTCCACGTAGAACCTTCTAATTAAGACAACAACATCGCCGACCACCATAAAACGCCCACGACAATTCGCCAGCTGCTGACATACTACCTAACCGTAGAGGTCTGTGAGTCACCGAGCATGGCCATCCACCATCGATCAACGATAAAACCAACAGATCCCGTAAAATTGGCAATCGTCGCGTCGCGACGCGTTGGCTTGGCAACGATTTAACAAAACGTTTTTCGCTTCTTCAGCCGATACGATCGGCAGATTAGGTACCTGTTTCCCGATATAGTATAGGTAGTTAGGTAGTATATAGGTAGGATGTGATAAGCATAACCCTGCAAACGCCGAGCCGCGTACGTTAACTTTTTTATTTTCCTTTCGAGGATCACCCATGCGAGACTAATCGGCTCGTTTTACGGCGCATGAAATTGAACGGCTTCGTTAGCGGCCACAGAAGAATGATGAACGTCTGTCTAATTTCATAACTCCTTGGGTTAAGATATCTGGCACTTGTAGAAGATAGTGAAATCAATTATAAATGATCCCCTACACTGCCCTGCCCCTATAGTAAAGCATGGCGTTTCAACAACGCATGATAAAGATAAATACTATTTAAATGAAGCAGAAGTCGCGGAAGAGCGATCAATAACGATATCTTTGTATTTATGGCGAAAAGACGAACGAATCGTGTGTGAAATCGTGCCGAAAATTCGATTTCGGCGGCCAACCGGTTTTCTCCGAATACGAAAGTCGTCGACCGCCTTCTATACTCTACACTCCACCACACTCCACACGAAAGGAAAAAATTCTTCTTCGCTGTTGACCAGTGGTCGTCGATTTTAAAAGCGAATGCAGCTAAACTTTAATCATTGAACTACAAAACTTGGCATATCTAAATTTAATAATTAATTTCGTTACTTCGATAACCTCTTCTCAAGGTGAAATTATTTATCATTTTATTTGAACAATGTAATTGAAATACAACATTATTCATATAAAAATAATTGATTTGATGTAAACGCCAAATCAAAATTGATGTTTTATAATATTTGTATAACATAGAAATAATTAATTATTTCAAATGCATAATTCACAGAGTGAGAGTGGACGAGGCTTGAAGACCACTGCTTTCGATAATACGAGGATCTGCTTTCACACAATCCATGCACACGACACGGCGGCGGTGGCACTCGTGGCCACAACGATTTATCGTGTCGCTTCGTGTTCCAGCGCGACGTCCAAGCGAAAAATTATCCTTTTCTATGAAAAGAAGGAGCAGTGTGTTCCGCGGGCTACCTTTCACCTCGTTTCCTCGCTGCTTTCACCCTCGTGCGTTTTTCCAGCGAGTCGTCGCGCATTCCTTTCGATTTTCGATTCGAAAAAACACTCTGCAGCACTCATAAATGACATAATCCAACAAATTTCAATACCTTTTTTTTCTTTTCTTTTCTTTTCGTTCTTTTGTTTTCTTCTTTTTCGTTGCGTTCTGTATAAAATCGAATCCCCGCAGAAATTCAGGTCACACCTGCAGCATCAATGATCGTGCACGACAAACAAGAATGTCCTTTTCGCATAACGACATTGTTGATGGCCAAAACACGAGCGTCCCGTGTTCCATTTCGCGGAAAAGAAAGTGGAGAAAAAGTTGTTTGAACGCCGTTTAACGATATATGTACGTATGTATATATATATAATCGCGTTTTGTTTAACCTATAACCGCGCCGGTGTCCCTTTATACTTTCACGTTCCACTTCGGTGTTATTGTCGCGATCGTTTAATCGTCAACGGTGTATCGACCCAGCACATGGCAACCGGCATTAGAATCGCCTGACAGGTGGTCGGTCGTTGATACAGATTGCTCATTTCTCAGCGCTGCTCGCCGGCTTCTGCGACTAATCCGCGGTTGTTGTACAGTTAACCACTTTTCCTGGCACGCACTACCTGTCTACCGGTTTCTCGAGCACGTATCCTCATAATTATCAAACCACCATGAAAAGGTCTTGACGCGCGTAACACGGTTTAACGCGATCTAACACGATCTAACGCGCAGAAAATCGCCGCGATCACGAGATTTATCGTGCGCTTGCGGTTCAACTTCAAAATTAAGTCGGCACCCTTCAAAAACGAATATATACATACAATAACATTTTCAAAATTAGACCAATCGAGTCGAGTGGTTAGAAGGATCTGTTTTAATGTGTAAAGTTTGGTTGAAAGTGCTCTATTTCTCGGAATTTCGAAGGAAAACTTCTTATTTAACACGTGATTATTTCGAATAACGCGTAGTAAAATATTATATTACCGATGTGGTTCCTAATTACCTGTAGACTTATCGTTAGTAAGCTAACAAAGAATGCTAACAAACAAAGTTAACACATGCTTGAACTATCTTCCATCTCCGGCAGAAAAGACAATAATGATCCTATAACTGCCTTAACAAAGAAACTTGTAAGCGGAGACACAGATCTGTGAGAAAGAACAGTAAGAACTCTATTTCAGTTTTACGTCCCGACAATGCAACGAGAAAAAGATTTGACTGCCTCGTTTGTCGAGACGTTTCATTTAATTTAACGATTCGAGGGTAAACCGGAAGTCGGCGGATCGCGCGGGATAATTCGATCGACAGGAAGTCGTCGATGAAGTTTTTGCCCGTGAAAATTTGCCGGTGTTTCCTCGGCGATTGGTAGCAAGAATTTACGACGATGATTGTGTACGTTTATAGTCGGCGAGGAGGGGCAACAACAGCCAACAAAAACAGCGAAAGTCGAGGCAGCTGACTATTCATTACCGCGGGCTGCGGTATAAAAAGTAATAGAATTGTGAGATCCATGAGAAGCCGTTCGACGTACGCTCTAGGGGAACAGCCGTTTCACGATGAGAACCGAAACGTTAAATTGCTACGGAGATTGTTGAAATCCTACGGGATACCGCGTCTCTCGAATTCTACCGTTGCTGCATTATCTCCTAGGTCTACCAATACTTGGTTGATATTTTTTCATTACCCATGTATCGCGAGTTCGCACCATGTCAAGAATTACATCGGACTTGAACTTTTCATTATTTTAAATCGTAATCGTCGTTGTTATAAATCGATGAAATCGAAAAGATAGTCGTGAATATAGAATGATAATCGTGAAGATAGAAAATGCAACTCTAGTTGTTTTCCGCAATGAAACAGAACATTATACATACATATTATAATATCGCTAGGGAATGTACGGGTCCGAGGCTATGATAGTTATGGTAGAATAGGTGTCAGACACCTGCTACGCACCGTTACTCCTAATGAAACGAATCAGACATCGGTACGCTTCGGAGCAGACAATGCCGAATATTGGTCACCCGGCTAATAAAGACACCTCGCACGTATCTACAGTGACTCGAACAAGCGCACACGAGCCACGTCCTATCTACCGCTAGCCGATCCTTTTCGTCCGACGATACCGTACATCGAGCAACATGCATCGTGCATACAAATACCCCAGGTCCAGGCCTCAGGGATTGTTAATAAATGAAACCGTGTCGTTCGCGTGTTGTACATAGACTGCAGATCTCTGCATTCGTGGTACGGAAATCTTATGCTTAATTATTTTAGTAGGTCGGAAACCATGTAACAGTGTTCTCAGATTCAGTGTTCTCACCCTTCTCCTTGACCGACTTCGTAGAAACAGTGGACACCTCGTCAGGAACGTCCACAGCCCTTTCCTCCTTCCCCTGCAAGATCCCATCCACATCACTCCTCGGTTCCTCCTCGATCTTCCTGGATTCTTCATTTCGATTGTATTCAATGGTCGTCTGATCATCGATCTTCTTCCACTCGGTCATCTCCCTCTTCTCCACGGTAAACTCCTCTAGCCCCGGAATCTCCCTAATATTAGGCACCAGAGTATCCTCGTCATCCTCCCTGATTCTCCACTTTGCTCTCTGATGAGATTCCCCAAGACGATTCTCCCGGGCTGCAACTTCACTGACCGAATCAACTACTTCTTCGACAAGCTCTTCCTCTTGCAACATGTACTCTCTTCTTTCGTTCGGGTTTTGGTAGACTCTGTAAGGACCTACAAGACCGACGACCCCTCGGGGGATGGATACATTCCTCTTCCAATCAGCTTGCAGCTGATCAAACTCGCCCAAGTGGTTCGAGTACATCTCGCCGAGGTCGAACAATCTACGAGGTTCGGGTAGCTGGTTCGAAGCCACTTGCAGCCACCTCTTCAGCTCCTCTTGACGGGACCTAACCTCTTGGGTGCTCTTCGGGACCTGTCCTTCGATTTTGTTGAGTTTGCTCTTCTCGGAGCCAGGTTCCGACAACTGGATTCTCTTCGGCTTCTTCACCACGCTGTACAGGGGGTCCTCGTCTTCGAAAGGTTCCCTCTCCGCCAATGTAACTCTATCGACAGCACCTCCTTTGCTCTCTATCAATTTCCTAGGATGTTCCAGTTGCTTCTCGCTCTTGACAGCGCTGATTACCACTATGTTCCGTTTGTTACTCGATGCTATGTCAGCGAATGTCTCGTTATTGTCCAAAACGCTGTAGATCGGTTCTCGCGTCGCAGCCTCGATCCATTTGGGCCTGCTCTTCGGCTTCGCTGAGGACCTAAGCCTCTCGGGACCCACCGTAGCTGTCTTTCGTAGCGCGTTGCCAAACGGAATGCCCGATAGTTCGGCCACCATTTTGTCTCGGTTTGATCAGCCACGCCGGATGTCACGATCAGAGCGTGACCAACATGTTAGAGGATCACTGACCCGCCTGATCTCGCCAACAGGAATACCTTCGGGTGTGACCTGGACGTGGTCAGATTTTTCGAACACTCAGAATTGTTAATCACCCGCCTGATCTCGAGTATCAGGTCTTCCGAAACCCGTTAGCCTAACCCAGCAATTAGTAGGCTGCGGATTTTATGCATTCGTGGGATAGATGATTGAGCGGAAAACAAAACTGTCAAGACATTAGATGAATTTCAGAATATATTTATATCTATGACTTCTATTTCCTATGATCGATTTGTAGAACTTGTTATTTTGCATAAAGATCCGCACTCTAGTAATTGGCATAAAGATCCCCGCAGTCTATTAATGGGATAGTCAAAGTTTCGGTGAACCTTATCGAACCTTTCCACTAGACGCTAGACTAGTAGCTCTTGCTGAAAACGTTCAGCAAAACGTTACACGTATCAAAAGCCGTAACGGTCTGATCGATTTGCCCATAACTTGCAATGCACGTGCGACGCGCGACGGTAGCAAGTATGCGTAAACATGCCAACGTACGATATACCGTTAAGCGTTATCATGTCGATATCGTTAATGCGTTCGTAAACATCGGCGTGTAACGTACTCGTATTATGGTGAAACACTGTGCATGAAATAGAAGAGCATACCGTATATCCTAGCCAAGTGCTCATCCAAGAAACAAGACCAAGAAAGAAGAAGAAACGAATCCGATTTTGATGACCAGAACAAGGCGCAAAGGTAGCAAAGAACGCGGAAAGATAGCGGCGATGTTAACAGGGAGATGAACGAACGAATTCTGAATTATGTAAAGAAGAATAGAGAAATATGAGAAAATATGAGAAAAATGAATAGGTCTAATTTAAAACAGTGGAAGAATTAATAAAATCAATACCATACTTGTAGATTACACATGCAATTGTATTATATTATAGAATAAAGTATGCAAAATACAAGCAAATGAGAGTGAACAATGGGGTGTGCGAGATGGGGTGCCCGAAGCAGGACACTTAAGCGGAAGAGAAAGAAACTGTGTGAACCGAGTCGATTTCCACGGTTACGAGACCGAGAAATAATGAAAATTCTTTTCTTCGAGCATGCGGTAGTCACTGACACATTAAATTAGCAACGAATACGTATGGCGCGACTACGAGTATGGTTCCCCGAAGAACGAGTTACAAGTTACAAGTCACAAGCAGACGGTAACCGAATCGAAATCGCCCGTCACGCGTGCACATCGAAAAGACGACGAAACACACAGTTTTACAGGATGACGAAACCTCGTGAAAAATTGCAAGCTAATACTTTTTGATTTTTCCACTGGACTCGAATAATCGGGCACTTCCGACGAGCGCACCCGATCGACCACAAAAGGTAAATGTCGTTTCTTGGCTTTGGTTTTACAAGAAACAATTCCCGGACTCGTGGAGGTGGCTGGAGGTCGATCGTATGGATCTAGCTCTCGTTCGTGACCAGGATGACGAAAAAAGATTTCACATCGTCCACGGTCTTCATTCGCACGGATTATCAAGATCTCCTAGAAAAATTCCCCTGTGACGCAATCGACCAGTTTTCGTGAGATTCCTCGCAATTACGCTCGCGGTTGCACTCTTCCAGCGTATTCATGCATATTCGTATTTGCAACTTTCAAATAAATCAAAATCGTACTAAATTTTCTCGAATTCTATATTCTAGCAGTTTTTGAAAATTCACAAAAGCTACGAATGCAGAAAAATCCGCAGTCTACTCGTAAGACTGGAAAGTCATTTAAATGAATTTCAATTGAGCTAGCGAGAATAATTGAACAGATTTGTTTAATTAAATAAAACAAGAAGACGGATGGATCTGTATCGAGAGCCAAAAATTGATAAAAACTTTAATATAATCTAAAAAAACTATTTAAATGGTGCTAAGCACTGCCATCTGTACTGCCACGTATAATCGTGAAAAGCGTCCTCGCTCCGAGAGATAATTTATGTCCAGAGAAATGGTACCCTTATGGCTGCTGTAACTAGGTCTACATACTGTGTAACTCTATACCAGTCCTTGCACCATAATTAACTAGAGTCTGCATCCTCGTTGTTTAAAATATCCAGTGTAATTTTCTTTAAAGAAAGTAACGCGTTTCAAAGTGTTCCAGTTACAGTTACGTCCCATGCAACTACATGTTTCACGCAACTACTTATTCTATTGTACGTAAATATAACTTTACACAACTTTCACGTGACTTGATTACGATTAGCCTGACTGACACGACGGGTGCAACCATGGCGCGGCGGATGTTTGCGCAAACATAAATTCTTATTGATTCGAATTAAACAAATTATAAATACTATCCTTGTACATAGAAATATCGTCCGCAATAGTATTGTAGTATGTATCGAAGATTTTCCGTAGAGTTTAAAAAAGAACCGACTATCGTGAAATACGACTTCCAGTAGTACGGAAACGTCTTCGAATTGCGGTAAAAGCGACACAATGGATGGTGACCGACGAGGAAGTGTTGCGACCGTTGACATCGGTTGGTGCAAAAGACAAACCGTTAACTCTCTCGCATGGAGGTTCGTCGTAAAATATAAACGCGGTCTTTTCACGCGAGATCGAGCTCTCTCGCAGTTTCGAAGCCCTTCATTCTCCATTGGCTAAGAGAGAAGAGCCGCTCCGAGGCAGAAACGTGACTTTAGAACAGGTGTTAGAGGTCGAAGTATTCTGCTCGATAATCGCCGACGACGAGACGAGACGAGACGAGACGAGGCGTTTCAACGGAAAGATTCTTCCGTGTAGTACTAGCTTTCGCGAACACTTAGTATTATAAACGTGTGCGTTATGCTCGAGGGTAAATGGCCGCGGTGTATACCGCTACGAAAAATTGTTAAACGTCGTCGAAACTGGCGTATCATCACGACAACAGACGTGTCCGGTAAATCGTGTCAGGGTGTCTAGTAAATCATCGTGTAGCGGTCCCGCTGCCATGCGGCGCGCCGCGCCGCGCCGTGATGATGCCTCGCGAAACGAGCGAAAAATAACGCGTTAAGTACGCCGTCACAGTGACCAACAGTTGTTTTTTCCTTGCTCTGTGTCCCCCGTAAGCTGAAAAATTCGCTAATACAGTACAGAGATTGTAAGTTGCCGAGGATCTGCAAACTGAACAGCACAGGGAGAACAGGACTAGGGCTGCTATCTCTACCCAGCCTCCTCTAGGGTGCTCCATCTACTAGATTATTTATAATTAACAACAACAACAACTTACGATCTCTGGATTCTAACAAAAAATCTTACAGTCGGATCATTCAAAATTTTCTCTATTAATCCCAAAGGCGGCATTTAACTTTTCGAAAATGATTCAAGGCAAACGCGTTCTAATTATTGTACGAAGACAGTTACACCTAATTGTACGTCAAGGGGTTGACAGAAATCTGAAAACTACACAGAAATTAGAAACTAATAGAATCGAATAATGTTCTACGGAGTCATTAAGGAATTTCTAACGAATGTAGTATTTGCTACATCATGCTGATCAACAACTTCTTCCTGACAATGGGAATTAGATTGAGAACTCGACAGAGAGAATCTTCTTCAACTATTGAACCGCTCTGTACAGGGTGTATAAAAAGTAATGGTCATCCATCCTAGGGGTGAATCTACACTTCTGGATCGGTGGACATTTGTAAGAGAAACTTGCCCCGAAATTGGTTATAACAAAGAAAATTGTTGTTAAAGTTTTTTTTTACATCAACGATCATGTTCTGTCTCATCGACACGGACGTGTGGACTGTAGTAGTAGGCTTTTGTCTATACGTATAATTCCACACAATCAAATTTTGCAAAAACTTTAACAGCTTATATCTAAATAACTATTTGTTTGCGATATATGGCTCCTTCCAAACTTTTTCTCTTCTCGATGAGTAGAAGGCGTTGATATAAGAAAAAACTTTAACAACAATTTTCTTTGTTATAAACAATTTTGCGGCAAGTTTCTCTTACAAATGTCCACCGATCCAGAGGTGTAGATTCATCCCTAGGACGGATGACCATTACTTTTTATACACCCTGTACTTCCCGTGATTTCTCTTCTGGTTGGACTGCGCCAGGAACATGTGTATACAATGTGGACAGTGGACAGGTTATTAATAAAGCAATTCGGAGCCGGGCCCGTGTAATTCAATTAAAACTGTGTGATTTAATCGCGTCGCGTATGTCCGTTGAGGCCGCAGCGTGACGCTCCCGTCGAGAGATCCGCTCTGTTGAAGCGAGTAATTGTTATTCTCATTTTCTATTTGATAACAAAGCTTTTTCAGGACCGATACTTGAGGTTTCTATCCTGTATGCTCGGACATAGATCGTGTGGGGCTACTATTTTATTGGTACCGCGTCGACCGCGCCGAACGCAGAAAAGGACAGCGCATGTAAACACGGACCTGCACAGCTGATCCAACATAACATGTCTCCTCTTTTAAATCCGACCGTGAAACACGAGCCTGTTACGACCAAGAACACTGATGCAAAATTAAAGATGTGTCGTTAACCACTTATTGGGAAGCGAACATCGAAAGACTTTCAGGAAATAAAATCTTGTTAATCTCTCGGTACACGGCTTGTTTTCATTTCGAATTGTCACGCTGTAGTGTCACGCATCTAAAAAACTCACTTTCTTAATATGAAATGCCAAAAATTACTCGGAATGTCGTGCGACGACAATGGTCATCCTCCGTAAGAGACTTTCGACGTCTTCTGGGTCCGAAGAAGAAAGTAACGAAACATTCATGATATTAATAATCACGACGATTAGAGATAGGCGCCGCGCCGCGTCGCGCCGGGGATGCTCCTGATCGATGATTAAACGGGCAGAAAAAACCGAGTGGAGGTGAAAAGAAAAATTTCACTTGACCTTAAATATCGAGGACAGTCTTGTTTGGGTTAGCCGTTAGGCTAGATAAACGAGAAATTTATGGAAATAGCAATATAAAAATTTTTGTGAAACTACCGGTGTGTCCCCTCATTTGATCGCTCAAAAAATAAGTCAGTTTTAAGAATTTGTTGCGATTGCGGGGAAACTAGATGATGTATAGCTAAAACGTCTTCTGGAACGAAATTATTAGACGATCGATCGTTATATCGGGGGCGAGTTTATGATTAAAGTTTCCGTCGCTGTCGAAAAATCTATTAAGAAATCCTCAGCCACGAGCCATAGACTTGGAAAAATGATGGAATAATCGCCGGTGTATACAATAGATAACGTGTTAATCGAGACGTCTAATTACCTCGCGCCAATCGCATAATGCGGTTCGCCGGCACGTTTTGTCGTCCGCGCACTCAACTAATCTTTTCCTTCAGCACACAGAAGCGTAAAGCATCGATCGAGACGTGTTTGACGAGAAATTCAGTTCCATGTATCGCACGGCGAGCAATTTAATCGTGCGTTCCGGGACATTGGTCCGACACGGGCGTCCGATCGCGCACGAGTGAACAGAAATTCTGAAAACAAGAGTCCGAGCGAGGAACGGTGAGCAGACGCCGTATAATGAAACAGAATTCACTCTAGCCCGATCATTTTCACTTCCGTGGAAAAGAAAAGGGAAAGTGCGCGAGTCGTTTCAGACCAAGAAACCGTGCGCGTTGCCGAACGCGTGTTGCGCTCGCTGAAACTCGCACGATTACACATATCTGCGAACGAAGGCAAGCCTTACACCACGCGCGCACACGTTCGAATCGGAGGAATTTTTATCGACTGGTCCGGGAGAAGCCTCGTTTTACAATTCCGCTAATGATACTTATTAAAAACGGTACCCGGCAATTTTTACATCTGTTTACCATGTTTCTCTCGCCCCGCGCGAACTCACTTCGAGCAACACGAAGCGAAGGCGAGCATCTCTCTTTAGAGATACAAATTTTCTAACTACATACATATAAGTTTTTGCTCATTTTTTTTAACCAAGCTCTCCAATTGATAATCATACATCACGGAAAACAGTAATTTCAAACTGGAAGAAATATAAAATATACATATGTATAGACAGCGGATTTTATGCATTTATGAGAAAAATGAGTAGGCGTAATTTAAAACAGTAAAAACATTGGAAGAATTTTAAAATTCTGTTACATTATTTTCAACGTGTTAAACATATTAAGAAAGAAAATAAATGTCTTTTTCATTCCAGATTGTTGCAATTTAGATAGAAAATTTTTATTTTGCATAAAGATCCGCAGTCTACATATGCGTATAAAACGAAGAAAGCAAACTTACTTGACTTTCCCGAATTGCATTCCTGGATAGGTTGAAGAGTTCGTGGCATCGTTGGATGATGAATAACGTAGATCTTCTAGGCAGCTGAGTAACAGAGTCCGGCAGAACCGGCGCTCGCAAATAGTCTCATAAAACAACTCACCTCTACAAAAGTCCATCGAGCTTCGAATCTCGAATCACTATATCCTGAACCAGCAATCCCTTACAAACGCTCGCATCTTCATCTGCCTCTCTACGATCTCAAATCGAACTGACAACTTGAAAAACCTTAGCAATCTATCTCGACGTCTTCAACTAACAATCAGATATCTTATCCGTTAGAAAGTCTTCGGTTGCACACTAAATTCCACCATTTGGCTTGGAGAAACGAAATTGTGAAAAATCAAAAATACCATAGTCACCAACGCGGGAAGAAAGACACCGTCGACGCACGTGCACTGTCGGATCACCTGTGAACGTTCTCCAAGATCGCGGCTTCCAATCTCCTGGATCACGGACGGCTGACCTTCGGGACCATGACCGCACTCGTGGATGCTCCGTGGCCACGAGTGACGACTACACTGAACTACGATGCTAAGATGAACCAGGTAAACGGTCCCAGAGCTAAGTCTCGGGTAGGAGGAGCGTACGGACTTGGTTTCAATCTCCGCGGTTGCACCAACATGGAAAGAGAGAGCACACCTGTGTACTTAGCCCCATCTTTCTCCCTCCTATTAGACGCAAATCCCCATAGAACTCTCCACGGCATCTCTCTATCTTCCTCTTTCCAGCGAGAAAGAACGAGCACGACAGTGGACGCGCAACAGAGAAAGTTGTAGAAACGATTACAATACAGCTACATTTCAGACGTCAACACTACTTTCGTTACGACCAGAGGACCATTTCAACTTTTACCGGGCACGCAAACGATTCCCCGGACTTCTACACAAGCAAACCAACATTTCTGACCTCTTTGGACATTCATGAAATAGATACCGGGGTCTATTTGCTATTTAAATTCCAGCATAGAGGAGTGAATCCCTCGCTCTGTCATCTCTTTTAAAAAAGAACCAATCGTTTATTTTTGTCGGAGACAAAATGGAGAAAAATCTGTTTCAGTACGATTACATAGGTTCTCGGTTCTCTGTTCGAGTCAACGTACTTTCATCAACCGTTACTCTTCTAGAGACAGGTTAACAGGTTAAAGAATAGCCTTTCAACAAGCTTGTAATTCTGTAATACGGAGTGGTTTTAAAACTTGAAAACAAGACAACAATTGTTTATAAAATCTTATACCTTTATTGAGTGATTATGATTGAAATCATTATGACCCATACATTACTGGTCCAGAAGAAATGTAAACGGTAAACACATATTTTTGTAAAGCTTCGCAAAGACGACAAGTATTTCTTAAGGCCAAAACTATTTTATGCGATCCTTTGCAGTTCTTTTTTCCTATCGTTACCCATTAAATTAACATATTTTCGTTATGTTGAATAAAATTGCTATACCGTGTACGCGCGCGCGGAAACATTGAATCGTACAAGACAGGAATAAGTTATACCAGGGCTCGGAATTATTGACTCGCGACGGCCAATTTTCGAAGGCCGACTTTCGATCCGGCCGCGCGTCTCGCTTCGTCTAGCTTCGTCTAGCTTCGTCTAGCTCTCGAGCGAGTTCAGGCGCTATTCGTGGCGCCTAGGAGACTTATATAGGACCGCCACGAGAGACGGGAAGCGAGAAGCGCGAAAAGTCAATAATTCCGAGCTCTCAGTTATACGGTTGGAATATACTGGGAACTTAAATATCGATATCAAGGATAAGCTTTTGTAATCTACGATCAGTTTTGTGCATCCCTGATCTTTGTACTGTTCAATGTTAAATTTACAAATTCAACGTTTTTTCAGAAACAAAGAAGCAGTACCACTGTCTTCGCTAAATATACATCTCCGGAAGGTACATTTATTATTAATATTTATTTTGTACCTTATTCGCGGAAGGTATAAAGATACATTTCATCATAATCAATCGAGAGTAGTCATCCTTCATTGTCACTTTTTCTTTGATCCAAAGCCCGAGAAGCCCATTATCGTCGCCATTTCATCCGAAGGTACACCATTGTCGTCGTTAACTTCTTCGATTTTTCTCTTCTTGTCTTTCCTCTTTTCCTTTCTGTACTCTTTAATCTTCTCTTCCTGTAAACCATAATAACAATAACAATATATATTTTGAACAATATATTCGTAAAACTATAATCAGAAAGAAACAGACC
>CM052266.1:8295941-8420387 GCA_028455795.1 Lasioglossum marginatum | reverse complement strand
ATACGTTCGACGTAGAACGGGTGTAAAACGGGGTGTCGAACGTGCACGTTTGACGTAGAACGGGGTGTTGAACGTGTACGTTAAACGTTGAATGGGGTGCCGAACGGATACATGCAACGTAGAACGGGGTGTCGAACGGGTATCGAGCAGGTATTGAACATTGTCTGAAAAAAGTAGAGGCAGTGACTGCTCACATATGATGACCCGGCCGGCGATGCTTAATTAACGACGCCGGATCAAACGCCCCCGAATTATGTCTCCGGCCTCATTTCTCTCCCTTCTACGCTGGGAATTATTGCGAAGTCTAGCTCTTCTTCGGACTTCTTCTCCTCTTTTACGTACGAATACTCCTCTTAACGATTAGCCGCGTCTCGTGAAGGGATGGATGTGAACCGCTCCGGCATTGGGCCTCGTTACTCTTTCCCGATGAGATCCGGGCTCAGTCCTCTCGTTGTATTGGCACGAGCTGCATCAGGGATCGGTTCCGAGCGTCTCTTAGTGATGATTCTGCGCAGACTTGCGACAGGAAATAGGATCCGGGACCCCTTGGGGTCCGGCTACGGCTCTGAAACTTCGCATCGCGCTCAGTGGCGCGGCGTTCCAAAACGCGATTATTCTCGTCCACTGGGGCTCGGACTTCCCAGGGAGAGCGATCGCAATGGCACTGACAGAGGGCGACCCGGCCTCTCGTTACCGGTTCGGAGGGACGTCGGCAAAACCTGCCACGTCACAATGTATATTCTTGGAAATTAAATTAAAAATACTCTTGGAAACATATCTTTATTTGGAAATATATATCTTTCCGCGTTACACTTTCTGCATCGACTGCAAGAAATAGAGATTAAATTGAATGTTGTTTCTTTCGTTTGATTTTAATAGAGGAGAAATCATAGATATTGACGTTTTCAATTTTTAAAATTTTTCAGCAATTGCGAATTTCATCTACTCAGTTTTCGTATAAATGCATAAAGATCCGCAGTCTACTTATAATATACAGGGTGTCTAAAAATTTCTTCAACATCCGGAAACGGGAGGTTCCTGAGATCGTTTGAAGCGACATTTCCCTTTGCAAAAATGTCGTCCACGGCTTTGTTTCGGAGTTATTAACGAAAAACACACGAACCAATCAGAGCGCGGCTACAGCGGATTGATTCTGGCTCGGCTAACGGCTATGCCACGCTAAGCGGGACCTGTCAGCGTGTCGGACTCCGTTCGCTGTAGCCGCGCTCTGATTAGTTCGTGTTATAATCGTGTTACAATCGTAACCGTAAAAATAGGACTTGTGACGTTGCAAATATTGCGACGTCGCCTCTCCAAAGAATAAGGTTGAGTAACCGTTTCGCGTATGTACCGGATTGTTCCGGCAAACCGCTATTGTGCCGATCCGCCGTATCTTGCTCTCTTCACCTCGCGGGTGACATCACACCTTTTCGGTGCTCCCCACCATTGCGTACGGCTAACAATGCCTTGGTCGGTCGATCCCGGCTGATTGACTGAGACTCTGTTAACGGCAACCGCTCTTGTATCGTGTTTACCGCTTTCTCCTGTCTTTCACCGCTGCTCGTTTAGCCGTTAGCCTTCGTCTTCGTACTCGTCCCATCATTTCGTCAACCCGCGTTCGCGTCGCGTACCGACTATTACTATAAGTTAAAGTTAAGTGTACCGTGTGGTTTATTGTACAGTTACATTTATTAAATAGTACGAATACAGTTGTGAAGTGTTTTCCATGTCCGCTTAATAGACCTCTCAGATCCTCGTTTCCGATCTACAACACGGACCGACATCGAACCGTATCAGAAACCACCCGCAGAATTCGAGAGCACTCCACGAGGATAATCTTCCGTAGTCACAATTAGCGACTAATGACATTTATCGCGCGTACCGAGTACGACCAGTTTCAGGAACGTACCTCGAGCACCACCACTTCGCACGAGCATCAGAGAGTTGCCCCGATTCATGGGATCGGCCGGAGACAAACAATTGGCCAGAATATTCGAGACGTCTCTAGGAACCAATTAAAAGGACCCACGACACACGGGCGGAAAAACCCGGAACCGACGACGTGGGCTAAGGGATCCTTTTACGAACACCTCATCTTTTCGTCGCCCAGCCGTCGTCTCATCCCGCTCAATTTGAGGATCCCAGTGAGGGTGGTGTTACGGCATGCCTGGGAAGAATAATCTTCCCCGTCCGCCAAATTTGCGATCGTTAACGTTGCGTTTCAGATAGGTCTGGGGCCCTATGACCTTTTCGAAGGCGCGATCTCGCGACTGTTTCAGACGCGTCTTGGAACGCGCTCGTCCGGGAAATCCGGCTCTGCGACAAGAGTGGGGGGAGCAAGGATCTACGCATTCCGTCGATGCAGATCGAAGGGGCACTGTCGCGCTAGCTACCGCAAAGATAAGACGTTATTCCGATTCTCGAAACACGCGCTGCGTAATTACCGAAGAGAAAGTTCTCGTTGTTTCCGCGTCGCAGATGGTTTTCTGATTGCGACCAGTACCCATTCACGAAGGTTTGGTGGACTCCGGCAGCGGAGAATTGTAGAACAGCCGTTACGGTAAATCGAACTGTGACCCTTCGATTTGTTTCTCGCGGTGGCTCGTAGATTTCGTACGAGGACGACACGAGGTCGTCTCGTCCTTGGATTCGTCGTTGCTCGCGTTCGGTGCAGAACGCTTTGAACGATAGTTTCCTCGCGGTGCTGACATTGGAAATCTTCCTCGGGAGTGTTTCGTAGGAAAGAATAGACGTTCGTCTCGAATTCGGAAATCAAGCATGCGAGTAGGGAGCGTAGTAAATTTCGCCCGCGGTCGCGCGGAGCCTACGCGTACGACCGCGGATTGTTCATCGCGCGCGGCGAAAACATCTCTCTCTCATTGTTATCGCGGCGGTCCTCGTATTATCGCGCCGTCCATCTGCGTCTCGCGAAAACCTCGTCTCGACGAGGATTCTACGCTGTACCGTACTACCGTACTCTCGCGAGTATTATTGACTAACGCGCTCTGCGAGCGTCCATCTTCTCGCACTATTGTATAAGGAGCGCGGGCTCCCGGGTCGCGGTCACGTGGTCGCACTCTTGTATCAAGTGACGACGATCTTCATTAAATGAAATAGAGCTTAATAAGTCTTGCTGCTTTCGACCTGCGAGATCCGTCCTGCCGTGAGTGCTGTCCCCGTTATTTTCCTGTGTTCGAACCTCTGGCCGTCCTTTTCCATCGTTCGCGTTCCGAGGAGGCTTCTCCGAGCTCGTGCGTTTCGCGTACCTTTGGTTTCGTGGTACTTTCGAGTACCTGGCGCCCGAACGAATATCCTTCGCGTTCTAGTCGAGCCTCCCCGCAAATTCGCTTTGTCCCGGGTGGACCGTGCTTGCTTGGCCGCGCACGGTCTCAGCGCCTATAAAAACCCGGGGTTTACCATTTTCGTCGGCCTTCAAACCGTGCGAAAAGGGACAACGTCACAGACTTTTGAGGGCGATCATAGCCTAGATTGATCTTTTATCTAGTGCTTTCGACTACTGCAAAACATCATCTTTGCATTATCGAGAAATGAGAAGGCGCATCCCGCACTCTTGCAATCCTGGAATGGCGAGTCTTATAATAATATAATATACTATGTATTTAGATAATATAAACTTCTGAACTCTTCCAGTACTTTCCTACCAAACTAATTATTATTTGTACATATTATGGTCTAAGGATTAATTTCTTATACAAAAATTTTGGCGCCTCTCCTGGTAAAAGTCCGCGCCTTCCAGGTTGGAAATCGCTGACCCAACCTACAATCGTACGAAAATGCATACATTGACTTCGTCAGGCTTTCACTGTGGCATACATATGTATCAGCCTAACGCTTCAGTTTAGTTTTTCAGTAACGCATTACTCCTCCTGAGTAGGCGCCATCTCGTCTAAATTAGTTGAACTAAAATTGGCTCTAGATTTGCTCTAGACTCTTTTCTTCATGAACGTAATATGGGGAAATTCTGCTATGTGAATGCAATCACGGAGATCGGTTTTTTATCCTTATACGAGCATATTTTGAGCGGCACAAAGGTTCATTCTAAAGAGGAAGATTAAATACATCCCGCTCTGGTCATGATTTAACGAGAAAAGTCTTTTAGAGATAGAAAAATACATTGGAATCTGCGGATGTTTTCTCGATTTTTTCTTTACTTTGGATACTCGTATTATTAGATATAAGCATAATCTCGTTAAATCATGACCAGAGCGGGCTGTATTTAACCTGCTTCTTTAGTATAAGCCCTCACCCAGCCCAAAATCTGCTCAAATAAGGACAAAAACCCCCAAAAACCCTCAAATAAGGGCAAACCCATGTTTCGACCCAAAATCTAGTAAGGTTTTAGTGCCTATATGTCTTCAGTCGAGTACCCTTCCCCCTTAAGAACGTCTTTTCATCGTCGCGTGGCGCTTTCGTAATCCGTTGCAGGCATCACTAAGTTGTCAATGTACGATAATACGACCTTCTTCCCGATAAGGTCCTTAAACGCGACGTTCACGAATCTTTGAAAAACCGCTGGCGAGTTGCATAAGTCGAATGGTGCCTTTAAAAATTCGTACTGCCTATCGGATAATATGAAAGATGTATATTTCCGGCTTTCTAGCTCGACCGTGGAAAAAGACATTTCATAGATCTAGCGTGCTGTAGACGATAGCGTCGCGTAAAAAATCTAATTGGTCCTCTATTAATGAAAGGGAGTATCGGTCTCGGACGACCTTCGCATTTAGCTACCTATCAATGCATAGGCGAGCGGTGCGGTCTTTATTTTTTACTAGAACGATCGGACTCGCGTACTCCAAGAGAGAGGGTTGTACAATACCGTCCCATATCCACTCGTTAATTCGTCGGTTAACCCCTTCTCTCACGGAAGGGGAGAGTCTTCTCGGTCGCTGGTATACCGGTACGTCGTCCTTGACGATCATTTTCATCATTACCCCAACATCGCGGTTCTCGTCGGGCTTATATTCGCGAACGGCCGTCTCTATTTCTTCGTCGCAGTTTGACGTCTTTAACATGGGAGAGGTCGATCGCGTTGTGCTCGTGCTCGTGGCCCACGTATAAAATTTCGGGCGCGACGATCTCTGCGTGTTCCGTCCCATACTTAACACCGGGGGTTCTCTGTGCGGGCGCATGAGGCACCGTACCGAGGTTTATTGGTATTTATTCGTAATATTTATTCGTAACGGTCCGAATTGATAAAACCCAAAGATCCGCTAGTTGTAAAAATCACATTTCGTACCGACCCTAAACTCCTCTAAGGGCCCAAGATGTACCAACGGTTTTTTTCCTTACCTGCTGACCACCCCTACACTTTCCCCCACTCTCTATTTTTCCACTCCTAGCCTTTTTCCATTTCGCTTGAGAAACGAGAAGCTTACTAACTGTCGCACTAGCAACATCGTGAACTGTACATCGCTGTTACTGCTAAAATACACTTGATCAACCATCAGCGACACGTCTTGATTCATTCACTCCATATACAGTCCACTATACATCTTTGAAACTCCTACGCGTTGTCTAATCGTCGCTAAAGTAATTGTCGACGTAGCGATGCACATACAGTTTTTGGTCCTTCAAGCCGGATCGTGTGAAAGTGATAGTGTAGTTTCGGCTACAACATACAACCTCGTGCTCCACTTGGGGAGACTATGTACGAGAATCGCTGAAGGAAGCTGATCGGGGAAGTTCATCCAGAAAGCAGTTCCCGAGCGGACGACATCATCCAAGCGGGTCAGTGGATTACAGTTGGATAGTGGTGATCGACGGCGGTGAGCAACCGTCATACAAGCCAACTGGATTGCATCGTCACCCCACCAGCAGCAACAGCAACAGCAGCAGCAGAGACAGCAGTATACAGAGACAGCAGTATACAGAGACAGCAGTATCCAAAGATAGCAGTATCCAGAGACAGCATTATCGCAACTTTGTATCGGTGAGTGCTAACGATCCATTTTCCGTCTTTGCCCTTCATATCCAATTGTTTCGATCTCGACAATATGAGTTTTTCGTTGGAATCGGCTGACCTTAAGTCGTTGAAAAAGTAGCGCGCTAGTAATAAAGCTCAATTGACGCGTTTGCTGTCATATCTCGAAGATCAGAGCGAAACTTCTATTACCTCAAATTTAGAGTATTAGAGTTACGTCAAACAAAGTTAGAACAAATGTTCAAGACGTTTTCGGAAGTGCAAACAGCGATAGAGACAAAGGACGAAGAAACATTATAAGGCCGCGGAAATAGTTAGCGATAGATTAAAGAGATTACGTGGTGCCGACAGACCAGAGTCCGTGAACCGGGTTGTAGCTTCGCCAAACACAACGAGACAAACAAGTTCACTTTTGCGTAAAATAGAAATTAAGCCTTTTGATGGCAACCCGATTGAGTGGCATAGTTTTCATGACACATTTAAATCCTTAGTTCACGATAACGATGAATTAATCGGTGTGCAGAAATTTCACTTTCTTAAAAATGCGCTTCGTGGAGAGGCTACCGCAGTAATCGATTCGTTAAACCCGACCGAAGGGAATTATTTGGTGGCTTGGGATTTATTATGCAAACGATGCAACAAGCCAAGAAAAATCATGAACGCCCATTTGAGGCTTTTATTCGATCTTCCGGAGATCACTCGAGACACACCCGTAAATCTTAGACAATTGGCAGAGCAGGCTCAAGTTCACATAAACGCGTTGAAAGCCGCAAAGCAACCTACAGAGCATTGGGATACAATATTAATATACATCGTGTCTTTACATACATCTAGCTTATCATACATCTAGCTTATCAGTAAGCTAGATAAAAATACATGTCGCGCGTGGGAACGTACGTTAGAGGACGAAGATATTCCCAAATTTACACAATTATTAGATTTTATTAATAAACATGCCCGCGGAGAGGACTTTGGGACGGAAACTTTAAGTACTACCAAAACGAGTACGATACAGGATACTATACGAGCAAAGTCTCAGGTTCGCAACCGCTCGTACGTGTCGACAAACGAGCGGAAACAAATTTGTATAGTTTGCAAAGGGGAACACCCAATTTACGCATGTTCAAAGTTTCTTCAGCTAGCAGTTCGCGATCGTTTAGACATAAATTGTTTACGTCCGAACCATATCGTGGCAAATTGTCGTTTAGGAAATTGCCGTAAATGTGAAAGGAAACATCACACCTTACTTCACTTTACAACCGAGACACAAAACGTGACAGACAATAACAGACAGACCGATTCCGCACCATCAACGTCTGCGAAAACAATTAAGACTACATTGACCGCTTCTTATGATTCGGAAGTTCTGCTGGGCACAGCACAAATTAAGATTTTAGACAAATACAATAAGGAGCACACGTGTCGTGTTTTGTTAGATAGTGGTTCGCAAACACACTTTATTACACATAGACTCGCGGAAAGGTTACAACTGCACAAACATAATATAGACCTTTCGTTTTCCGGCTTAGGGGAAGGGAAGCTTAGGCTTCAATACAAGTTCGAAATATTCGGTTAAAACGAGCATAAAATCGCATAATAGCCCATTCGAAACTCAGGTAACATTTATTGCGCTACCATCGATTACGGGTATGCTGCCGTTGCGACAGGTAAACCTGAGAGATTTCAATATCCCGAGACACTTGGAATTAGCAGACCCCGATTTCCACAAACAGGGGAGATAGATGTGCTCATTGGTAATACGTTGTTTTATGATTTATTAGAAACTGGTCGAATTAAATTAGATAAACCCTCGATTATTTTGCAAAACACGCAAGTAGGATGGATAGTCATTGGTGAAACTGATTGTTACAAAACAAGTAAGCAAGGCAGATTACATAGAGTTTGTCATGTAGCCATGTCTCTTGATACACAAATCAGTAAGTTCTTGGCAATAGAAGAAATTCCAGATAAGACTTTCTTGTCCGCGGAGGATAGAGAGTGTGAAACCCATTTCATAGATCATACAACGCGTAACGAACAAGGACGGTATGTCATTAGACTACCATTTAATGAAGAACACGATCAGCTCGGCAATTCAAAGGCGATGGCCTTAAGGCGATTTTACAGTTTAGAGCGTAAACTACAGTCAAATTTAGAGTTGAAAACGCAATACGTGGAATTCTTAAAGGAATATTTAGAATTGGGACATATGACGGAAGTAAAGGACGATCAGGACAACGTAGGATACTATTACACGCGGTTGTAAAGGAATCTAGTTCGACCACAAAGGTTAAAGTGGTATTCGACGCCTCGGCGAAAAGCAGTTCGGGCCTATCATTGAACGACACCTTGTTAATTGGCCCTACGATACAGGATACTTGGTTCTCCATCCTTATTCGATTTCGTCAGCATGCGTTTGTTCTAATAGCGGATATAGAAAAAATGTTCAGACAAATTGTAATTCACCCGGACGATAGGAATTATCAAAAGATTCTATGGCGGGATTCGATGTCTGAATCGATCAAAACATGTCGTTTAAACACCGTCACTTACGGCATCGCGCCAGCACCATTTTTAAGCACGCGTACCTTGAAGCAATTGGCTCAGGATGAAGCAAAGAAATTCCCTATAGCTGCAGAAATATTTATGAGAGACTTCTACACTGACGATTTACTGACAGGAACAGATAGTTTGGAAAGTGCTTTAGAATTGAAAAAACAATGTATAGCATTAGCTCAGGCAGGAGGTTTCCATTTGCGACAATGGACCTCCAGTGACACAAGATTGATTGCGGATTTGCAAATACAGAATCAGTAAGAATCACTGTGCCTAGATCCATCACAGACAAAAAAGACACTAGGCGTTTATTGGAATCCAGCTAGCGACCAGATCACATATATTTTTAAACAGCTGTCACCCGAACAAGCTCGGATTACCAAAAGAGTGCTTCTATCAGAGATTGCACAATTGTTTGACCCTCTCGGTTTGCTTGAGCCGGTAGTTAAAGCCAAGATTATCATGCAAGAATTGTGGAAAACAGCAATTGATTGGGACGAACGAGTTCCCCAGACAATAAAACAATCGTGGCTAGAGATAAAAGCTGAACTACATTTATTAAACAGCTTCACTGTACCGCGCCGAACCGCTATACAAAACATGATACAGCTAGAGCTCCACGGTTTTAGTGACGCCAGCGAGAGAACATACGGCGCTTGCATCTACATTAGATTACATATATTGCATCCACCGACGAACGCGGACAACACGCGGTACACTTACTATGTGCAAATCCTTACTATATGCAACCGTTGAAAACGATTTCGTTACCGCGTCTCGAACTTTGTGCGGCCAGGTTCCTTGTGGAATTGTACAAGGAAGTTAGGAAGGCTTTTTATCAGGTGGAATTCAAGCAAATTAGATTTTGGTCCGACTCCACTATTACATTGCATTGGATAAGGACACCACCGCATCTGTTAAAAACATTTGTTGCGAATAGAGTCAACGAAATACAAATTGCGGTTCATCCAGAGAATTGGTTCCATATCGCAACAGCAGACAATCCTGCGGATTTTGTCTCGCGAGGACAACTGCCTTCCCAGTTCATAAAAAATACAATATGGAAATTTGGTCCACATTGGTTAGCATTAGACGAGTGTCATTGGCCAATTAGACAGTTGCAAGAAAAAGAAATTTTAGAGAATAGACGTCCCATAACGTTACTTACACATCCAAACGTAGATCTACTGAGAAAATACTCGTCCATCGATTATTTAAATAGAATTGTAGCATACATTTTTCGTTTCTATAATAACATAAAACCCAATAGTACGAAAGGCACAGACCCATTGTCAATATCGGAAATTCAAAATGCTCACTTTCGAATAATCAGGTTAGTTCAGTTAGAAACATTCCCATCTGAATTAAACAATTTAGAAAACGGCAAGGGTGTCAATAGAAAGAGCAAGTTAATCAGTTTAAACCCATTTATAGACAATAATAGGATTATAAGGGTCGGTAGCAGGTTAAAACATGCCCTACTCAGATATGACCAGAAATATCCCATAGTATTACCTCACAAGCGCCACGTTACTGAGTTAATAATTAGGCACGTACATTTAAAACGGGGGCGTAAAGCTGGGATGGATTCCAGACGGTTGTAGGGAATGACCTCGAGGCCACCATACCTCTTGGAAATCCCCCTCTTCCGAATGGAAACCTCGATGGAGCTGATGTTCTTCTGAACTGGGTACTTACCTGCGGCACGGCCTTCGGTACGTGTCCAGGAGATTAGGCCTGAAGAGCTTCGGCGAAGTCGGCGGGTCCATCATGGTCAAAATCCTCCTATTCCAGCTCGTGGGGCCCCCGGGACTCTGCGTAGACTTCGGCTGAAACAGAGTGCGGACGGAGTAGGTAGGTAACCCTTGTATCCCTGACGGAAAGGCGTAGTGGCAACGCCTGTCAGGGACCCCATACCGTAAGCCGGTGGTCATGTTTTACCGGAACGGGGGGCTTGTTTTGACCGGCCAGCCCGCGAGGATGACTAACCTCTATAAAAAAATGTCTCTAACCACTAAGTTCCAGTGCGCGGTGATGGTGGCACCATTGCATATTCTGGTGGACCGGTGGATGCATCGGTCATTAGCGCACCACTGATGCGCGAGTGCGTGGGGGCACACGCACAGCAGTTGGGAAGGGTTTGGGTCACCTCCGGCCTTACACGAGGCCGGGTAGCGATAAGGGGCCCTAGGGTCCCCGGCGGTAGGGGTTGTGCGGCGCCTCCCGGGTGTATCATTGGTCCGCACACATGTTTATTGTGGGTGATGAGTGAGGCCTCCCCAGAAATGGGGGGGTAGTAACCAAGCCCGAAATGAAAAATGTTATGTATTTAAATGACGTGCCTCGGGAGGAGAAGGAGGGGCTACCGCGCCCGGAAGCGGTGGTAGAGGACGACTTGGCCTTGGATTCCCTTGGGAATCCGGGGCCAAGTGAGATGGGGGAACCTGGCCCCCATCGAGAGGGAAGCTCCGTGAGCGGACGCACGCGGGCAAGGCTGCGAGCTGCGGGGGCTGCCGCCCGAAGTAATTCGGGTGGCAGTCGCCGCGGCGATCTGCCCGCGGGGCTCGCGGAGGGCGACGGAAGTCGTCCGGGTTCGCCCGGGCCTTCCGTCAGCGAGGAGGACCGGGCGTCGGTGACGTCCCGGATGTCGGTGGCCGGGAGTAAGCGTTCCGTGTCGCCGTCTCTGATGGAGGCCCCCGGGGGGGGGGGGGGAAGAAATCCAGGCATAGGGACCCCGCACCTTCGATCGTCAATCGGAGTTGCGGGGTCTTCTCCCCGGGGAAATTGTCGCTCTGGTGGTCGATGCCAGCAGGAATGTTGAGTCGACCGCCTTGAAGAGCGGCAATCTAAAGGGGACGGCGGTGCGGTCGTTTAAGGACGCGGCACGGGATATTGAGGCGGCGATGCGGGAGCTGGAGCGGCGGGGCTGTCAGGTAAATCCTGCCCCCTCCGTTCCTGCTCCCGTCTATTCGAGTCGGCCTCCCTCTGGGGAGGTTGGCGAACCGCCTGCAGCCCTATGGGATAGGGTGCAGGCCGAAAACCGAGCTCTCAAGGAGGAGAACGTGGGTCTCCGCCGGGAAAAGGAGAGCCTGGAGCGGGAGATTGGGGAGTTGCGGGAGTCGGTGGCTGCCGTTAGGGGGGAAATGATGGCCCTGAAGAGGAGGATGGATGCCCCCTCTTCTCGGTCGTCGCCCCCCTGGCGCCCCGCTCCCCCGCGATGTCGATCCCGGCGGTGACTCCGCCGGCCTTGCCGGCGACGCCGACCGTGCCGCGTCCGTCGCGGACGTGAGATGACGGGGCGGTCCTGCTGGCCCAGATCGGGGCCCAGATTGATGCGAAATTCCGGGCCGGCCGGGCCGGCCGGACGCCCCGTCTCCGAATGAGGAGTACGCTGGGGCGGTGGGGAGGCGGTTGGCCACACCGGTGATTTCTTCTTCTTCGCCGGCCGTTGGTGGGGTGTTTCCCCCCGCCGACCCTTCCCCGACGAGGAGGAAGAAGAAGAAGAAGAAATCTAAGAGGGGGGCAGGCTTTGCCCTCCCCCCTCCCCCTTGCAGACGGTGGCCACTCGGCCGCCCCCTCCCCAGCCTGGACCGTCTGGGGCCCCCGACGGGGTCCCCTGGACGCGGGTGGTGGGGAGGAAGGCGAAGAAGTCGGCCAAGGCCGCTTCGGCCTCGCCTCCGGCTCCGGCCCCCACTCCGAAGAGCAAACGGGCCGGAGCCGGGGGTGGGAAGGCCCCTCGTGTCGTGGCCCCTCCCCGTTCGGCGGCGGTAACAGTGACCGTCCCGGAGGGGAGTGAGGGCGATTAGGAGGGTCCGCGCAGGTGTCGATCTGTGGGCCCTAGGCATTGAGGCCCCTTACATGGAGAAAGGCGATCACCGGGGGCCTGATAATACAGGTCCCTGGGGCCGATGGGGCCCCCAAAGCGGACGCCCTGGCACAAATGACCGCCGTCCTGGGGGGTATGGGAGTTAAGGTGGCCAGGCCCGTCAAAAAGGCGGAGTTCCGCCTGACGGGCTTGGACGTCTCCGTGACCCCCCAGGAGGTCGCTGCAGCGGTGGCGCGGGCCGGGGGCTGCACTCCCGAGTCCGTGCGGGTGGGGGAACTCAAAGTTCCCCCTGGTGGGCTCGGCACCATTTGGGTGCAGCGCCCGGCTGTGGCGGCCCTGGCCCTTGAAAAAGCAAAGCTTGCTCCCCGCCTCCCAAGGCCAAGAAGGGCCCGAAGGGGGCGGCCAGTGCGGCGCCGTCCCCTAGGGCAACGGGAGGAGGTGGGGGGGACATTCAACGCCCTCCCACACCCTCCCCTTCCACAGCGATGGAGGTTGAGCCGGCCCCGGCGGAGGAGAGGTGTTCCCCCTCTTCACCGCCGCAGCCGGCTGAGGAGGGGAGCCCGGAGAGCGCCAATTAATGGCGCATAGGGCTCCCCTGCTGGTACTGCAGGCCAACCTGAACAACTGCCGTCAGGCACAGGACCATATGGTCCAACGCCTGGCGGAGTGGCAGGTTGGCCTGGCCACGGAACCCTACCGAATCCCCGAACATTCGCACTGATTCGGGGATGAGGAGGGTTCCGTGGCGATATGTTACCGCCGGGATCCGGCGGTCCCCCTCTGTTCCGTGGTCGACAAGGGCAGGGGGGTGTTGTTGGTTAAATGGGGAAGGTTTCTTGTCGCAGGATGCTACAATTCGCCGAATTGTGGCCCCAATGAACTCGGACGGTTTTTGGACCGGCTGGGCGCTATGATGGCGCTCTATAGAGCCGGTCCGGTACTGGTCCCTGGGGGACCTCAACGCGAGGTCAACCAATTGGGGTAACCCCGGGACCAGTGTCCGAGGAGGGGTCCTGGTGGATTGGGCGGAGGGGATGGAGCTCCGGTTGCTAAACCGGGGCTCCGTGCCTACATGCGTGAGGTGGAACGGCTGTTCAATTGTCGATGTTTCGTTCGCGACCGCCGCCGCCTCGCACTGTGTGTCCAACTGGCGGGTCTGGGATGGTGAAACGCTTTCGGACCACAGCTACGTCCTGATGGACCCGGAGTTCTTGGGGCGCGTCGTTGACACCCTCTTCCTCCTCGATGAGGGGGAGGGGAGTCGGGTACGCGCCCCGGATCCGACCATCGGATGGTCGGATGAACTCCGGGTCACGGAGCGGGAGCTCTCCGGGAGCGCCGGGAGAGGGGCAAGAAAGCCCCTGGCCCGGATGGCGTTCCTGGGAGCATAATGGGCATGGCCTTGGAGGTCCTCGGCCCGACATTCAGGGGCATCTTAAATGTCAACCTGAGCCGGAGAACCTTCCCCAGAGTATGGAAACAAGTCTGGTCCTCCTCCTGAAGGGGGGCAAGCCCGCAGATTCTCCCTCGGCGTACCGGCCGGTATGTTTGCTCGACGAGGCGGGCAAGCTTTTCGAAAGAATCATAGCTGCCCGCCTCCGCGAGAACCTGTCGCGGGGTGATCCCGGCAGGGACGGCAAGTACGGATTCCGGAGGGGGCGCTCCACGATCGACGCCTTAGAGCGTCTGTGTCTCCTCCGGGAAGAGGCTGTCACCCGGGGCAGGGTGTTGATCGCAGTGTCGTTGGACATCTCCAACGCGTTCAACACCCTGCCCTGGAAGGAGATAGAGGCGGCCCTGGAGTATCACCAGGTGCCCCTCTATCTCCGAGAGGTGATCCGGATCTACCTCCGCGGCAGGGAGGTGGTTTTCGCCGGCCGGTCGCAAGTAATGCACTCGAGGGAGATTCACCGCGGAGTTCCACAGGGGTCGGTCGTCGGACCGCTCCTGTGGATACTCGTTTTTGACGCGGTGTTGCGGGTCCTTCTTCCCCCTTCCACGGGTGTCATCTGCTATGCGGATGACACTCTGGTGTATGCGGAGGGGGAGAACTGGAGGAGGGCCAGGCACCTTGCCGAGTCCGCCCTGGACTGTGTCGTCGGGCGAATCCGGAGGATGGGTCTAACAGTGGCCGCCGCAAAGACCGAAGCCATTTGGTTGCATGGCAACCTTGGTTCGCGGCGGCCGCCCCACGGTATGGACCTCCGGATTCGCCGAAGCCACCATCGAGATCCGGCCCTCGATGAAATATCTGGCCCTGATCATCGACGGCCGCTGGCGTTTCGAAGAGCACTTTGGTCTCCTGGCCCCCCGACTCGAGGGGACAGCTGCCGCCCTCGCGCGACTGTTGCCCAATGTCAGGGGGCCACAGTTGAAAGTACGCCGCCTCTACGCGGAGGTGGTGCAGTCAATTGCCCTATATGCGGCCCCCGTGTGGTACCGCTCGCTCGAGACCAGCCGGCGCAGTTGCGCTCTCCTAGAGAGGCGCCGGATGGCCCTGTGGACCATACGGGGGTACCGCACTCGGTGGAGGTGGCGGGCCTCCTGGCCGTGATTCCCCCCTTCCATATGGTGGCGGCGGAGCGGGCGGCGATTTATCAAATCGTCTGCTCCGTCCGCCGCCTGGGGAGGGAACTCACGGTCCGGGAGGACGAAATGCTTGCTCTGTCGGGCCGTCCGATAGTCCGGGCCCTCCTGCCCATATTTGAGATATGGTGCAGGAGGCGGGGAAGGCTGACCTTCCGCCTCACGCAGGTGCTCTCCGGCCACGGCTGCTTTGGGGAATACCTGCATAGAATGGGACGGGAGCCGACGGCGCAGTGCCACCACTGCGGCGAGGAGGTGGATACGGCGCGGCATACTCTGGAAGAGTGCCCTACTTGGACAGCGCCGCGTCGTGTCCTTAGAGCCGCGGTGGAGGGGTGGGACCTCTCGCTCTTGGTCCTGGTCGACCACATGACCGAGAGCGTGGGGGCCGTGGAAGGCGGCGGTCTCCTTCTGCGAAGATGTGATCTCGCAGAAGGAGGCCGCCGAGCGGGCCCGGGAGGCGGACCCGCGCTCCGCTAGGCAGGCTTGGGCGCGGGGGCGTTCCCCGCGTCGCCGTGTGCCCCCTCCTCCGAACAGGAGGAGAAGGGGGGCCGGGGCGGTGGAAGACGCGGCGCGGGGGTCGCCCCCCCGCGACGAGTCAAGCCTCTCCCAGGGGGACAGTGATCCGAGCGGGGGGGGTTCGTCCCCCTGGTGATAGGGCGGTGTCTGGGGGGAGGACGCGAGGGGTGTTCCCCCCCCTGGCGGAGGATGGCGGGGGCCGGGGGATGAGCTGACCCCGGCCCCCTGGGAGGAGTTTGTCTCCTCCCGGGGTGGACCAGCGCCCTTAGACTTTAGTCTTGGTGGGCGTCGGCCACCCCTGGAGCCCGGCTCTGAGCTGGGGGTGGAGTGGAGAGGGTCGGGGCGTCCGTGTACGCTTTCGACGACCCTTCCTTACCGGTGTCGGCGCCCTCCTGTCCTGGCCGGGGCGGGGACTATTGAGTCACCCGTTCCGAGCGGGGCGCGAGGGCACCGGGAGCTGTGGGTGGACCGAGCTGGGGCTCGGGAAGCCCAACTCGAACCAGGGATGGGGCTCCAGGGATGGGGACACCGGGGGGTCCCTCCGCCCGGGGTCCGGTTAGAGTAGGCAGTGAGGGAGGTTTACCTCTCCCCGGGAATTGCATGATAGCTGGGAGGTGTCCTGTTGAGTTCTCGCGAGATCCAGGCACCTCCCATTTAGCTTAGGAGGGCGTGTGTTTTTAGTGCGGTATACCTGGGGGAGGGGATCGCTATGCTTTCGCCTAGCGACCCCCTCCCTGAGGGAGTCCCACATAACCCCGGCTCCTCCCCAGAGGGCGGGGGTATGCGTAACGCATTTTCACACGGGAAGAAAAAGGTACATTTAAAACAACTTCATTCGGGGACACAAGCCACCTTATACATGGTAAGGAAAAAATATCGGCCGATAGCTGGCAAATTGTCGATATGCAAACGAACAAGCTGTCACTTTGGCAGCATATCCAGAAAATTGTGCTCCGGTATGCTTGCTAACGACTCACCTATAAGGAAATGGTTGGGTGATAGTGCCAGGAAATCATTGGGATCAGAGGATATAGGTGTCAGAGGACGTGAATTGAGTATTGATTCGATCTCAACGATTAGAGTGTAAAATTGTTCGTACGTGAACATGGCATCAGTGCGTTTGACCGTTCCGCTAGCACCTTTGTACCGTCTTTTACTGTCCACTCCCCAGCGTTTATAAAATCATAGCCTAACAGTACACCGTATTTTAAAACTGCATCTTCCACGACATGCAATGTAGCTTCGCGTATTTCGCCGTCGATTAGAATTTCCGCGTTGAACTTCCCGATAGTTCGATATTCTTGAGAGCCTATTCCACGGAGACGCATTTCTTCGTTGGTTAGGGGAGGTGCCCTGATATCGAAATATACGTTTTCGCGAATCAGCGATACGTCGCTGCCCGTATCATGGACGGCTACCGCGGCTACCGTTCACGCGAACGTCTCTCCAGTATTTCGTTCCCGCTGATTCCGCGACTGCGCGGACATTCTTCACGTTTTGTTCTTTTGTCGGACAATCGCGCAAAATACACTTACGACCTTTTTTTGCACGGGGCATTTGGGTTGGGGTGACCTCGGTCGCCGCAGTTGGTTCACCTCCTCGTTGCTGTCGCTGAGTTCATCGCAGTGTCGCCTCTGGGTCTCGATGCCGGCTCTCCTTCCCTGAGCGTCGTGTTGGTCGTCTTCGGACCTAACTCGATTTTGCCGAAGCCTTTCAGCGTTCGTTTTGAACCTCTGGACACATGCCTAATTCTGGAGGGCGAGGTCCGGTATCCCGTCGATGACGCAGTCGATGAATTCCTCCCCGTCTATGCTGCGATGCGATTCGCCAGGATTTACCTTTCGATGGAGGTAATCAGTGAAGGTTTCTCCTCGGTGCCACGCCCTCTCCTCGAATCGTCGCCTCTCGATTAGTTTGTTCAGCCGTCGGTAGATCAAGGCCTCCATGTTCTCTAGAAGAGTCTCGATCGTCATCGTCATGTGCTCAGGTCGAGAATTCGTAGCTGCGTAAGAATCGAAACTGCTTCACCCATGTCTCAAAGGCGCCTCCCGCCACCGCGCCCCCAATTATAAGAGTAGAATATTTGAAACAACTATTCTTTTATTTGAAAAAATCACACAACTACAATGAAGGTACAAACAGAGACAATACACAAGTGTGCTTCGCACATCGAATAAACATAAAATCTTAAAATCGTAATCCCCGTTTGTATTCTGTATTCGTGAGCCGTTTGTCGTAACCGTAATCGTATCGTATCGTAGCGTAGCGTAGCAGAGAACTTCGCTGTGCGCTCGTTCTCGCGTGAATCCCCTGCCGCGGCGCGGATGCGTCCTTTCATCGATCGAACGTTCTCGATCTATTTCGTTTGAATTTTCATACGTTGAGGTGAACGGCCCCAACGCCCGCTGTTCGTTCGCGCGACCGCTCGCGTTTGTTTTTGATGTGCCGCGGTCGCAATACGCGGCGCTCACACACACACACACGCAGGAGAGTTCAAGAAACTCGTGGTGTTTTTCTGTATGGTTTGAATTTGAACTCTCCTTTTCTATGCCTGCCGCCTACATTAATAACATCCGTAGCGTTAAATTTAAGCATAGAATATAAGACACCATAGAATATAAGACCATGTGTCTGGCGACGCATCGCGTAGAAGATAAGATACCCCCTTTCACCTATATATTCCACGTCACGATCCCTAAGTCAGTCAGTTACTCTCGTCCAAGAACTCCAGTGAGGCTCGTCGCCTCCTGGACGTCTCGTCCCAATCTCCGACGAGTCCTTTCTACTTCTTACTCTCACGCGCCCTCGAGTGGTCTCATCGCGCGATTCCATCTCTAGTTTTAGTCTTTTGTATTTTCATCTCGCATATTCGAATACGTTACCCAGTTATCTCGGTGCGTTCCTCCGGGATTCAACGGGAAACGCGGAGGCCTTCTCTCTAACAATTATTCGAACGCCTTCTTGTGAGACGATCATCGCCTTCCTCACGACGCCGCAGCCAACATCAGCTCCAGCCGTAGATGTACAACGCGAGCAGTCTTGCTGGAGGAAGCCGACTCGCCTCCACTGGCCGCTGTCTTCCATTCGACCGATCGCTGTCTAGTGCTCCTTTGCGAGGATCCTCGCCGGCTCGACTATCTCCGTTGCTCCGTCCGCCGCCTCAGGCGAATCTACTCTGTCGGTGAGCGCTAAGTAGAATTCGCGTGTCCGTATAAAGTCGTGGCTCCCGGTCAGACGTCGGACGTACGTGCCGCGTGGACCAAAGGTTGAATCGTTTATTTGAGCGTCCAATAAGTGGAACACGTCGCGGAACGATAATTTCACGCGAGTCAGCTCCGGGACGTAACACTATATTGCGTAAAACATTTTCATATGTACATATGGATTAGGTCAGGGTTAGTCTTATTCTTATAAAGTCAAATCTAAACCTCGATCGCTCATCAGTAATAGTCAGTGTCTGTAAGACCGAGTAAAAAGGCAAATTTTCGGGGATGATCAATTTTTACCGTCGATGCGTTCCACACGCGGCCGGAATGCAAGCACCCCTGAACGCGTACCTGCACGAGTCACGCAAATGCGGTAAGAGACCCATCAATTAGACTCCCAAAGCAGAAACTGCGTTCAAAAAATGCAAGGAGGACTTAGCCAACGCCACTCTCATGGCACGACCTTGTCGCTTCGCCGAGATCCGGCTCGTTTCGGACGGTTCAAATTTCGCCATGGGCGCCATCATCGAACGATTGTTCGATGAGCAATGGCAACCCCTTGCGTTTTTCGCGCGCAGAGATTCTCTCCAACCCAAACTAAATATAGCACTTACGACCGCGAGTCGACGGCAGTTTTTGAGGCTCGTCAAACATTTTCGGCATTTCTTGGAGGGGCGCGAGTTTAAAATTTTTTCAGGTCATAAACCGCTGGTTTACACCGTCACGCAGAATTCCGACTGTGCATCCCCATGGCAATCGCGTCAATTGTCATACATCGCGCAGTTTTCAATGCAAATTCATTTCTTGGCGGGCATAGACAACCTCGTCGCAGACTTACTCTTGCGCATCCAGTCGATCCGTTTTCCAACACAGTTCGACTTGATAGAACTGGAGGAGGAACAAGCGAATGACCAGGAATTGACACAGATTCGCAACTCCGCGGACCCACCGCCCGAATTAAAAAAGTTCACCTGGGGCCCGGACCATACGGAAATGTTCTACGACTATCAGGCGAATCAATGCGACCTCACATCCCAGCATCAGCATTAGCAGCATCATATACAGGATATTCACGCTATTACTAGCCAGCGTTTTTCTTGTAAATAGTAGATATTAAAAAAAAATGAAAGAAGAAACAGTAGTAGTGTTTTTTATACACAATACAATGGTGTATGTGATTTTTTGTGTTTGTACTATTTTGTTAGATATGAAGGTGACCTTCATTTTTTAAAATGGAATGTCCTATTTTTTATATCATAAATCGATAGAGTATCAAATTCTGAGTATAAAAGTGTTGACCTTCATATGTCCTAAACCTAATAGTTAACGAGATATTATCCAAAGAAGAAAGAAAATTATTTCGATAATATCTCGTCAACACATTTTTACTCAGAATTAGATGGTCTATCGATTCATGATACAGAAAGTAGGTCTTTCCATTTAAAAAATCAAGGTGACCTTGAAATCTCATCTATGCCTCCACCCACATAGAAAATGTTTGTGTCACAATCTGCCCCCCTCTATACCGTGTAAGTTTTGTATACAACACTTTTTCATATTATTAGAAATAACGGCAATATTCAAAGTGGACATAGTTATTGCCCCACCCTATATACAAAACTGACACGGGGCATATTGTGACACAAACATTTTCTGCGTGGGTGGAGGCATAGATGAGATTTCAAGGTCACCTTGATTTTTTTAAATGGAAAGACCAACTTTCTGTATCATGAATCAATAGCCTATCGAATTCTGAGTAAAAATGTATTGACCTCCATATGTCCTAAATCTAATAGTTAACGAGATATTATCGAAATAATTTTCTTTCTTCTTTGGATAATATCTCGTTAACTATTAGGTTTAGGACATATGAAGGTCAACACTTCTATACTCAGAATTTGATATTCTATCGATTTATGGTATAAAAATAGGACATTCCATTTAAAAAAATTAAGGTCACCTTCATATCTAACAAAATAGTACAAACACAAAAAAATCACATACGCCATTGTGTTGTGTATAAAAGCACTACTACTGTTTCCTCTTTCATTTTTTTCTAATATCTATTATTTACAACAAAAACGCTGGCTAGTAATAGCGTGAATATCCTGTATATACAGGGTGAGGCTCCTGAAACAGGCCACCTGAATAACTCGGCTGCTATTGGTGTTAGGAAGAAATGCATCAGATGGAACTTGCTTGGTTTCGAGGGGGCATTAATCTGATGTTAGTATCTTTTTTGTAGGTGGACGCGTAAAGGACATATGAAAGTCAACTTCATTTTGTTAAATGGAATGGTATGTTTTTTTTACGTACTATCGGGTAGAGCCTTTTATGACGCGTACAATGACCTATTGGTCAAGGTCATTCATGGTCTGGGTTAAGCCAATTGTGATGGAAAATAATTTACTTTGAGGAAATGATCGAACACTTCCTTGCCGCCTGTGGTTGTTGATATTACTTCATCTCTGTCTCGTAACCTCTTCTTATGGGTCGTTGAATGTAAATAAACATTCAATCACGCTGTACTCCAGATAGTACTCGGATGTCCGATGGATGTCCAAAGTACGTCCGTATCGGACCTTCGTATGTCCCAGGGACGTCCGAATCATGTCCGAGATATGTCCGAGGTATGTCCGAGATACATCCCAGAAATGTCCGAATGAGGTCCGTGTTACAAAGTGTAACGTACATAGGACATCCCGTGCGGAACTATCTGGGATGTATCTGGGAATTACCTAGAACTATCTGGCACGTATCTGGGACATATCTGGGACATATCTGGGACATACGGATATTGTTTGGACGTCCCTGGGACGTATAGCTGTACATATTCAGAACCTTACAAGGACATTTACAGGACATTTATAGAACATTAAAATTTAATTTTAATTTTAATTTTAATTTATTGAAAATTTCATATTACAAGCACATACATAGATTAGGTACATAGTACAATACAATAATATATAGTACAATACAATACAGTAATTCATAACATAATATATATATTTATAACAATTGTAAAATATAAATTTTTAACTTTATTATTAAAAATTTTTTGACACTGTTTGTTTCTTTCCACGGTCCTCCGCTAATGTAAGCCACATCTGTATAGAAACACTTGTTTCTTTCTGATGAATAGATGTTTGGGATATCTTCGCTGCATCTGAAAATTAGAATTTCTAATAAGCATTGTCAATAGAAGTAAGAAGCATTGTCCAATAAACGCGAAGATTTTAGCATGAATATATTAGGTTGGAGAGAAAGCTATATCGTATTTTATATAAGCAGGTAATTTTGCTTGTAAATCAAAAACACATGTCAATTAGCGAGTCATTGGAAAAGAGGAATTGACAGGTTATCTGAAAAATGGCAACATATTGTGACAAATAATGGAAATTACATCATTGAATAATATCTGTTGGAACGCGAGTATCCGCGTACTAATCGCGACATCTCTGGATGATTTAACATAAGATGTACGTTCTCGTGTTCTGTTTACGATGGCGCTCGGCCCTTATGTGTGTATCTGTGTGTGCGTGCCATACCGAGGTACGCGTGTCGCCGTTGTACGCGGCTTCCTTCTTCTCATTGTGAACCTCATATAGAATAGACGTGTTTCGTTACAATAAAGTAAATAGTCGTAATTGCGCACTGTACTTCTATATCGTATGCTTATACCTTAATCACTAATTATGCACTATACCACGGCCATCCTTCCAACAATATCAAACATGGATTTCTATAACCTGATACAAATGTTTTCTTTAACACTAAACCTACCGAGCCTCAAAAGTAACTGGTACATGTTCCCTTATAAAAATGACAAGATTGATTTTATTTAGACTTTGTGCGGCTCCTATTGTAATACGTGCACTACTAAAAATATCTACACAGTCGTTTCTTATGAAATCAGTTTTATTACTTTTCTAATTGTAAAATAAAAAACCTGGAATCAGTCATTTTAACCGGTGTTGGTAGGTTTAGTGTTAAAATACGATAGAGTTTTCCCGCCAACCTAATTATAATTTTGTATTTTCCTTTTGCCAATAATGTTTGAATGACTGAAAATAAATATAAAATAAAAATTTACTTGAAATGGCAGTGACAAGTTCCACCAACACAATAGCGAGTCATTGGAAAACAGAAATAGACAGGTTATCTGAAAAATGGCAACATATTATTACATTGTTACAAATAATGGAAATTATATCATTGAATAATATTAAATATGTATTTTTACAAATTGATTAAAATGCTTTCATTAAAATACGATAGAATTTTTCCTCCAACCTATATAGTAATATTTTTGTATTTTCCTTTTGCCAGTAATGTTTTAATGACTGAAAATAAATATATAATTAAAACTTACCTGAAATGGCATTGACAAGTTTCACCAACACAATCGTGACAAGTGGCTGAAGTTACCGAATCACTCAAACACGCTTCTTATTAATTGGAATATTACAAACACGTGCACAAGGAACACGTGCACAAGGAACACGTGCTAAACTAATCTCATTTCACGTAAACGCACGGTGATGCGAGGCGACGGTCGAGTTGACTTTGAATGTATACGTTATTTGTAATAATATGAATAAATGTTGTATACTGTCACGTCATTCACTTCTCCGCGGACGGAAGAATGACCGAATTCGGGAAATTATGGCTTGAAGACCGGGCCACGCTCGGTCGCGCGACACGTGGTCCTTCCGGGACAAACAATCTCTCGCCAATTCGGATCAAGCGAATGCTTCTGGTCGACGAAACGAAATTCGGGCGCCAGGCACATTGCCGTGCCACGCGAAAATTACCGTATTGACCGCGAATACCATAAAACGATCCCGAATCCGCGAGAACTGCGTGATAACCTGGAATAGCCGCGAAAAGGTCAGGATTCCACAAGAGGGAAAAGGACGGGGCATTCCCCGCGATGGGAACGTTTCTCACGGACGAAATAAACTACGCAATTAGGAGCAAATCACAATCGTTTATTCACGACGATAGTAAACAATCCGCCGGCGGCAGACAAAATGTTTGCCGGCGCGAAGACGATAGCCAGCGGCGGATTTTCGGCCGATCGCGGGTAGTCTATTTGAATCGCGTCGAGCTCGACAGTCACAGGACTTCGCGTGAAAATACAAGCCTTTACGGCACGAGTTTTGTCGAGCTCCGGTATTATACGCGGGTCTATTACGCGGACTGGACGAGGTCGAAGCAAGGTCGCGAAAGAACGAGACAGACACGTCGCGTCGTCCCACCGTGGAACGCTTCGAGGATCGACAAAAATATAGTCAATACTGACTCGCAAAAATCGTACGCTCCGGATATTCCTGTACGTGGACAACGGCGACGTCACGACCCACGAGCCGGCTCGAGAACGCGGGAGCGAGGCGTCCCCCTACTCCCGTAGTTATCCTCTCGGGCGCGACGCTCACGCCTATCGCGTAGTGTCCAGCAGCAGGGATGACGCTGGTGACTTCAGGTAATTTATCTGGTAATTTATCGATTCGCCGGGGCTGGATCCGTCACCGCCCTGCACGCTCCGCAAAGGTGGATCCGAGTCTTCCGGAATTACTCTTCCAGCGTAGTCCGGATGAGAGGTCGGCGGGTTTGGGGATATTGACGTCCCGTATTCCCAATTCCCTCGTCGGCATCTTCGGGTTCATGAATCCGGGCTCGGTCCAATCCCTGCTCCCCTCGTGTGAGCAGCGTCTCGCGATAGGTTCTCCGAGCGCCTCTGCCCGAGACTTCTCGCCAATCAGCGACCGAGGATAGATGCTGGGCTCTTGTCGGAATCCGGCTAGCCCTGAAACTTCGCGTCGCGCCCAGCGGCGCGACGTTCAAACGCGATAAATCTGTTCCGCTGGGACTCGGCTGTCCCAGGGAGAGCGATCGCAACGGCCGTCTCGTTTCGGCACTGCCTATAGGCGGCCCCCATAAAATTGAAATTCCTTCATTTACCGTTCCCGAACGCATACTGAAGTTACTGACAAACATTTCATAATTTCCTCGCTAAAGGTCGCGTGAAGGTCAACATATTGAACCTCGTTAGATTCGTTTTTTTATAAGCTATAAGACTATTGTAGTGAAAAAATGCAGTCCAATTTAAAAAACATAGGATGACCTTGAAACCTCAAAAAAATGACCTTGAGAAAAAATTTCGGCCCATCACCGTATTGGCGCCTTCGAACAGAATATTTTCTCCCCCTGACATTTTTTTCTATCATACAAAATCTATTCTATCAGCGATATATTTAAGTGTGTAGAAACCATAGGATGTGGTGGTACACTCACACACCGCTAGAGCATATACGTACACGAGGATTGCAAGGGTTCTGTATCTGTCGAACTATGTCTCTATATTGCATAATTGCGACCCCTACGTAGTCACAATCGCTAGATAAAAGATCAATCTAGCGCGCATGGTCTCTAAGGTGGCCTACTTTTGCGTTTTCGAGGTGTAATTGACATTATTGGGCAGCACGTAGGCGAAGCAGCGAGTTTGCGAGTTGCAATATGGCGGCTTTACGATAGTGCTGCCGCTGTCAAGTGATTGCGTTTCCGAGAACCGAGGACGAGAATTTGAATTATGGCTCAAAAACGAAAAAGTTGTCCACCTTGGGGTCGAAGCCCGCTAAATTGATCTTTCATCCAGGGATTGTGACTAGGTAAGGGTCGCAAATGTGCATTATAGAGAAATGGTTCGGCAGATACCGAATCCTTGCGATCCGCCGAGGCACGCGTACACTCTGTCCGAGCGGTGAGTATGTGCCACACACTCTCACTCGAGCACATCGACGCTGCCTAGTCAGCCGTATAGTGATGTCACGCTTGCTGATGAAGTCTGACTTATCGGCAACATTTACTGATGCAGTGACTGCTGTCACCGCCGACGCGCTGTTGTGTGCTCCTCGACATTCAACTGTAGAAAATGTACCCAGCTCCCCTACTGGACGAAAGTGGCGTGACGATTAAGGTCAAATTGGTATCCACACCCTTAAGATGGTCAAGTTATATATGTATAGTATATAAGTATGGTATATAAGTATGTATATGTATAAAATTGTTAATAATATTTTATTAATATTAATAATAAATATATATATATATATTATAATATATAAATATGTCTGATGTATGAGTAGTGAGCATCCTTGTACGTATGAAAGTCCTGAGCACGGCTATAAGACTTAAAAAATAGACGTACTTTGGACATTCGAAATTCAGTTCCCACCGTCGTCCCTTGGACGGAAAATCGGATGTCCCTGGGACGTTCGAAATTCAAGTCCAACGGAAGTTTCTAGGACGAAAAAAATTGACGTACCAGGGAAATCCGAAATTTAGGTCCCACGAATGTTCTTAGCACGTAAAAAACGGATGTCCGTAGGACGTCCGAAATTTAAGTCCGTCGGACATTCCAGTAACGGTACATCCACATCCGTAACAGACATCGGACGTATGGACGTAAATTGGACAAAAAATGGACGTCCGGTGCTATCTGGGACGCTTCACCTGTACATATGATTAGTCGTGTATGAAAATCTCTGCCGAGCGAAGTGCATCTTAAGTTTCTGAAATGTGTTATTCAATAACGGAGAAAGTAGATACAGTTTATGTTTATGGGGAATGTCGCCAAATTGTAAGAAAAGCAGTCCGTTTGTATGCTGAACGGTTTCCCGAACTTGCCAGATCCTCATGATCTGCCTTCACGAATGTTATTAAAAGTTTTCAAGAAACGGGAAGTGTAGATAACAAAATACGAAGATCCAAGGCAGCAACTCGAAATACAGTGAACATTTTAGCAGTTATAACACAAAATCCCCAAGCTAGTACAAGGCAGCTAGCACGTGGAAGTGGCATCAGTCAACGAAGTGTGTTACGAATATTACATTTAAATAAATTCCACCCTTCTCATGTTTCACTTTACCAAGAATTACATGGGATTGATTTTCAAAATCGTATAAATTTTTGTGAATAGGGTCTGCAGAAATTACAGAGTGATCATTTTTGACTAAAGTTTTGTTTTCAAACGGAGCCATATTTACAAACTGTGGCCTAGTCAATCGTCATAATCTGCATTATTGGTCAATAGAAATCCGCAGTGGCTGCGAGAAGTGGATAAACAAAGACTTTGGTCTGTAAACGTTTGGTGCGGATTTCTTAATAGTGAAATAATTGGTCTTTGTTTTATCGATGGCACATCAAACACTTCAAGATATAAACAATTTAACGGAAATTTTACCACAGCTGCTGGAAAATATTCCGCTTCACATATGGCAAATTATGTGGTTCCAACAATATGGATGCCCTGCTCATTCTGCACGGATAATTACTCAATTCCTCAACGTAATATTCGGAGATCGTTGGATTGATCGTGCAAGAAATCATAAATAGCCCGCACGTTCTCCAGATTTATCACCTCTGGACTTCTATTTGTGAAGAAAATTAAAACAGCAAGTGTATAATGAGATACCAACAACTAGAGAAGATATGAAAGAGCGTATAAGAAGAGCTTGTGCCGCGATAAACGCAACTGAAATTCAACGTGCTGTATTATCCGTTAAGCAACGCTTCAGAGCATGCATCAATGTTCAAGGTCGCCATTTTGAACACTTGTATTAGTCGTGTATTACTGTTAGATAAATAAATCAAAGATGCTCGATCATTTTTTCAAAGTAAATTATTTTCCATCACAATTGGCTTAACCCAGATCACGAATGACCTTGACCCATAGGTTATTGTACGCGTCATAGAACGCTCTACTCGATAGTACGTAAAAAAACATACTATTCCATTTAAAAAAATGAAGTTGATCTTCATATGTCCTTTACGCGTCCATCTTGTAACGGTTTCCAACGGTGCTCTGCGTCGCGGCAGATTCTCCTCGGTGCTGGTTAGCTCGCCGAGCCGGAGTTCGAATACGGCGAGGAGAGTGATCGGAGTGGGAAGCGTACGTGGTGCGCGGGGTCAGAAAGAACGACACGTGAATTTCGGATACGTTGGGGTTCGCTGCCAGTGAGGTCGTAGATGCGGTTTTGCGGTTATCGTGCTCCCGGGAACGCGGACGGAATTCCCTCCGGTGTGGTACGATCGCGGCGGCGACGGCGTCGCGGCGCGGACGCGTTCGCGGACCTGGTGCACGGTGACGGTAGGGGTTGACACGTGGGGAATACACCGGGGTCCGGAGAGTGGCGACACGCCGTGCTCTCGGAAGGATTTCAGTTGGCGACACGCCGTGACTAAAAGAGAGATTGGTGACACACTCGGAAGGGTCCGGTTGGTGACACACCGTGACCGGGAGAGTGGCAACACGCCGTGCCCCGGGGGTGCCATCCGCCGGGAAACGACGCTCGGGGACCGCCACCGATGGGCGAACGCCGGCCCCCTCGGAAGGATTTCAGGAGGTACGGTCGACTCGGAGGTGTTCGCTAGGCGAAGTCAACTCGTCGTCGGGAACAAACGAAATGTCGGAGACGGGAATAGATGACGGATACTTACAACGTAATCTTGTCTGGAGCGTCGACTGTCTTATCGGAGTCGCGGTCGGGCTGGTTATACTCGCGAGCATACGTCTTTGGCAGCGAGAAACCGGTTCGGCGCGGCGGCCCTCTCGCGGCCGAGCGTCGCACTCGCGAGTCGCGCTTGTCTCTATTTGCGAGAAGCCGGTTCGGCGTGGTGGCCTTCTCGCGGTCGCGGACCGTACTAGTGTCGCGGCTTGTTCTGGTCAGCGTCGTTCGGTCCGATTCGATGCGCGGTTCACTAGTAACAGGCCTGCCCGGTGCAGGTCTGTTACACCTGCCAGCTTGGCCAGCGAGCACTTACAAAAAAGCTACTAACATCAGATTAATGCCTCCTCGAAACCAAGCAAGTTTCATCTGATACATTTTTTCCTAACACCAGTAGCAGCCGAGTTCAGGTGGCCTGTTTTATGCCTCACCCTGTATACGGTAGAGTATATACAGGGTACGGCCAAATAACATGTACTAGCCGGCACAGGGTGGTTCCTTATGAAAAAATAAGAACAAAATATGGAATAAAATTTTTTCATTTAAAGCTTAGTTTTCGAGAAAATCGAGTTTGAAAATCCTATTCATACGAATGCTGTTACGGTTAAGTTACGGTTCGTCGAGCATTGTATAACGCGTATCATTTTTATAAACAATGTTTATCTAGCATTTAAAAGTTACGGAGTTCAAGAAAAAATATACAGAAGACTTTTAACGAACAACATTTTATTTTATCAATGACGAAATTTAAAAACTTAGTCGTGACAGCATACGTACGAATAGGATTTTCAAACTCGATTTTCTCGAAAACTAAACTTTAAATGAAAAAATTTTATTCCATATTTTGTTCTTATTTTTTCATAAGGAACCACCTCGTGCCCGCTAGTACATGTTATTCGGCCGCACCCTGTATATACAATGCCCAAAATCAAAATTTAGTACTTTTTTCAAATCCGGTGCCTTTTTTTGTAGATTGTAGTACACTCCGTCGCCGCGCCATCACGCGCCGAACAGCCGTTCGAGAGAATTTCCGAGTAGGCGCAAGAACTCCCGACCGCCGCCGAACTGCGCGCGGGCTGGAGAAGATACGATCGCCTGCATTGGCCCGACAATGACAGATACCAACTGCGCTGTCGGACCATCGGATTACACGGTCCAACAAATTTCAACTTTTTTTTGACGTTTCGATTCTCACTATGCGATTCTTATAGAGTTTTTCGATCTGATTCCGAATCTGTCCTTAATTTTTCTCCTAGACACACAGTTTTTGAGAAATTTGAGTTTGAAAAAAAGACATATTTTTCGATTTTGAACAAATATTGTGATGTTATTATAAAAGATATTGTATTGTTCTTTACAGCAAAAGATTCTCTAGACTTTCCCGAATCCAGTGATGTGCAATACTAATACATTATGATTGTTTAAATATGTTTAAACAGTCGTTAAAGATGGACAATCACCATTTTCGCATCAACTTGTGCGGATATTTTTCAGTTAATCTTAAAAGATAAGGGCTCAGCGAAAAATCGAACTATATCACGCTATAGAGCAGACTTTTGTCTTGAGAAACCACCCTTTGAAGTCAGCAACGTCGACGTTTTTTCGAACCAGAAAGCAAAATATCTTCGACCGACATGAGTTCCCATCTTGAGCCCATAAATATCGTTAAAATAGTTTTTTCCTGACTTTTCGGGCCAATCACCCACCTATGCGATGGCTTGTTTAATGTTGGAGCCTGCGACTTGGATTTTTTCTTAAAAGTTGGAACAATTAATTGACTACATGGCGTGACAAAAATTTTTTGGACAATTGCAATCGGTCGGAATTGCAGAGAAAATACTAAAAGTTGTATTTCGCAACTTTTATGGGTGGATCCATATCGAAAATTTGAAAAGTACGTTGTGTGGATCTATGTACAGTGAGTCACGAAAGTATTCGAACGCTTTTAAATGAAATGTTTCACGCTTAAAAAATGAGTCATATTACGAATTCGAAAACATTGTTATTTCATACATAATAAAACAATACTAAATAAAAACCAAAACTCTTGGCCTCCAACACTATTAGAGGTTAAACTAGCTGCAGGCTTCCCTTGCTATACGGTTAATACCTTCGCAGCTACAAAAAACAATTCTACAAAAAACCACAAGGAATAGGTATGAACTGTGACGTTGCAATTTTTGCGACGTCACTTCTCCGTCAATTTCATATTCGTTTTGAGAACAGTAAAGGACCGGACCGCCCTCTAACGGGACACGACACCGTAAACACAGGATTCGAGAGCGCTCCTCGAGGAGATTCCGACATTATCGAGGATCCCTTAATGACATCTGTCGTGCGTGCCGAGAACGGCAAGTTTCAAGGCCGTATATGGGACGCGCTGAAGGAACCACCGACCTTCCGAATTGTCACGGGAACGGAACAGCGTCCCGCAGCCAGGAAGCGCCCGATATAAAGCAAATGGCCATTTCGAGATGAGAGCTTGGTACGGGCGCACTCGGCGAACAAACCGGAGGCGTCGCCGGGACAACAGCTCTACTTCACATCACGTCCACTGCGATCAGTTCAAAATCCCGACGCCGCCTCGCCCCGTGAAGGGAGAGCTGCCCCAGGGTCGGTGCCCTCGTAATCAAGAGAGGAAGCCCCTCCGCCGGCCAAGAGAGCGATAAGATCCTTGACCAATTTCGTGACAGTCCGGGGTCCTAGGACGCTACAGGGAACGCTCCTGATGCCGAAGAGTTCGCGCGGTGGAAATCCGCCATTGGGAATTCGGAAAAACGGTCGAGTGGGGGGAACCGGGTTCGATCCGCTAGGCGGCCGAAAATTGATGGATCACTGTCGCGCTGGCTATCGTTGACGCTCCACGTGTCCGCCGTTACAATCGCGTTGCGAACTAGTAGACCAGTAATTGCGTCGCGAGGCGTTAAGTGTCCGTTGGAGGTTCTCACTGCGCCTAGGACGACATCCTTCCGAGTCCGGCCGTGCCCTACATGCTATTGGGAGCAGTACTAGCCGAAAAGCGTGGTAAACGAGAAACGGTAAGTCGCAACTGTGATCCATTCGGTATGTTGTAGCTCGACGGCTCGACCTTCGTCGCGCGAGAACGAACGCTCCCCGTTCCGTCCTCGATAATTCGCTCGCACTCGTTTCGGGAGTGTTTTGAGATTTTCGGGTTATTACGAGAGAGTTTTCTTTAGCGAATTGCGTGCGTAGGAGTGTCCTAGAAGGAGTCACGTTTCGTGAAAGCAATCTCTACGGTATTTTCGTGTATTCTCGAATCCTGTGTTTCTCGCCGAACATCGTATTGTTATCGTTGACGTTCGAACGTGTAATCGTTAGCGTACGCGTTGTAGCGAATCACATGCGGAAATCATCGCGGCAGTCTCGTAGTTCGCCGATCATCTGCGCCTCGCGTTTCCGAAGTTTTATTACGAATGAGACGGCGATAAATTCCAGCGATATCGTCGCGAGCGAAAACTACTCGACAACTGCGCTGCGAACGACCACCTTCTCGCTTGCCTGTATGAAGAGCGCGGGCTCTCGGGTCACGGCCACGTGGCCGCTGATTTTGTAATCTTTGACTGCTGCAATAAACGCTGTCCTAATTTTCCCGTGTCCGAACCACCTGGCATCGTCGCGACGTCGTTTTCGACCCGCGTATCTCGAAGATCCGACTCTCGAACTCGGCTTCTCCGAGCTCGAAAATCGTACCGCGTTTCGTGTGGCACCCCAGAGGTGCCTGGCGCCCGAACGTTAGTCGTTTCGTTAGAAAATCGTCGGATCTTCGAGTCTCGTTTTGTCTCGGGCGGACCGCGCGTACTCGGCCTGCACGCGGCCTGGTCTCAGTGCCCGCAAGGCCCGAAGTTGACCGGTTTTCGCGAGCCATACAGCTCGTAGGAAAAAGGTCGACGTGACAGAACATACAGAACTTTGCATTTTGGGTATTTGTTAAAAGAAAGGTGCTCAAACCTTCAACGACTTTTGCGAATCACAGCCTACATGCTATGCTTCGTCACTAGATTCAAGGAGAAAATGATCTCGTAAAACTTGCATGTAGCGTCATCGCTCTTCCTGCAGAATTGGTTCACTATCGACAGATTTACGTACAATAAAGAGTTGTCGGTTTGGAAAATTCATAGATTTGTTGTGTGGCAGATGTGGACTACGCGGGTCTATTTTATATGCGAGCTGCCGCCGGCCGCGGGTGTATAGCCTACAAGGGCTACATTTATTTGTTTGTTTGTTCAACTACAAGAGCTGTTCATTTAGACTAATTGTCTCAAGGATAAAATCTCATTGCTTAAACTTTGGCAAATTGTGCAACAGATATTGCAAGGCTATTGGCAACGCTGGTCGCAGGAATATCTGCAATCCTTACAGCAACGAAACAAATGGAAGTTGCCTAGCCGACCTATTATCACTGGGGATCTGGTTCTCATCCGGAATGAAACTCCACCACCTTCTCAATGGCCGTTAGCGTGAGTCACCGAAGTACATAAGGGTGCCGATGGACTACGCAGGGTAGCTTCGCTACGAACCGCATCGACGATATTGAAGAGGCCAATTACAAAATTGGTTGTTTGAGGTTAAGTGAAGAACTGCAGACTTACATCTTAGCGTTAAGATTGTAACAGATCTGCACCGAGCAGATCTGTCATTAACATACTGCGTACCGAACCCCGCCGACCGAAGCCGAAACACACCGAACACATCGCGTAACGGACCACCGACACCGCATCACCGTACCGAGAACTGCCCTCACCGCGCTACCCCCGTGCCGCAGAACTGTCACTCTGACAACAAACATTCCGCACTACCCGCGCGTCTAGAAACGGTATTTTGGCGGGAACCGGATGTAAAAATCCTCACATTTGGCGGGAAACGGATATACGAAACTATCCTCGACACGCTACCGCACCACCACCCTTCACCAACAAATTATGTATATAAAACACAAATCACTCTCGTCCGACCGTTGAGGCAACGACTGTAGCCTGCTGACTAGTCACTGGGACAGTGAATTCTCCGCCGCTCTTCTCCGCTCGCCGTGACAGCGAAACTGCAGACGAAAGACCGCATCTACGTGACGTAGGTATAAACATCGATATTCTCCCGTTCGCTGTGACAGCGAAAACCCCGAACCTCCTTCATTCCGCTACACCTTACCGCTCGCCGGGACGGCGAATCCCAGCTCACTTTCCACTACACCGTACCGTTTGCCGTGACGACGAATCCTAGCTCAATCTCCGCCACACCGTACCATTCGCCGTGACAACGAATTCTAGTTCAGCCTCCGCTACACCGTAACATTCGCCGTGACGACGAATCCTAGCTCAGCCTCCGCTACACCGTATCATTCGCTGGGACAGCGAAATCAGAAACTATCCTTCCTCGAGAGTAACTTCGTCTCCGTACACCGGATCTGCGCACACCATCCCCACGAATATCGCCGCCGCGAACATCATCGCCGCGTTTAGCAACACCGCGATCTCACCACAGCGAGACTTTATTCAAATGCATACGACGCGACGCCTCGTTATTTCTTCTAACGCACCACGTCTTCCCGCACCGACCGCTTCCCCTCGCCATCAAATCGAACCCCGGCTCGGCGAGCTATCTATCCCCGGGAACGACCGGCGAATCAGAACCGTTACAAGATAAACCCATGCATTAGTGATTAAAGTATCGTTTACATAACACATTGATTATCGCTAAGTTGTATATAGCTACATTGTACAGTTTAGATTACACATAGAATTAAGATTCTTTTTCGCCTCCCAAAAAATGGGGGGGTCACCCAAAAAATGGGGGAGGGGGGATGAGCCCGGGGGAGGGGGGTAGGTTTCCCCCTTCCCCCATCCTCCAGGGGGAACCACCCTGATCTAGAATCCCCATTACCTTACTACTATATCAGACTTTGCAGAATTTCAAGAAGTATCAAAATGTGCTATTGTTCTTTCAAATAGTGAAATGTTTGGGAATACGACAAATAATACTCCGTCTTATGCAAAAGAATGTTTTAAAAAAATACACACAGTTGTTATCCAAAATACAGTTCCACGTGAAATCAATGAGGATAAAAAAGATGAGACGGAACATAGTATAGTTGATGTTCATGCATCTGATACGGAAATGGAAGAAACGAAAAGCGTATCCGATATTACTGCATGGTTAACAACATTCTCTGCTGAATGTATAGCAATGGCAAAACATAATGCAGTATCAAATCCGAGACACAATGTAAATCCGTATTATTCCATAGGAATAGGGAAGCGAATAGCATCATTGTTGTTATATTTCCCGCTATATTCGAACGTTATGGTGCCCATTTCTACTTATGGATCATCAACTGCAACATCTTCCGCAGTGGAGGCTGAATTTAACGACTGCAAACACCGACTCTTAAAAAATATTTCGCGTCCGATGCACATCGATAAGTTCGTAACAATCATTTTCTGGTCGTGCAAAATTAACAGCAGCGGAACAAATACCTACATCTAAAACTGTATTTGAAAATATAAAATAGAAAAGAAGACTGAAAAAAATCGTGTGCGTGGAGTCCGCGCGCGACAGAAGTGAAACTTCTTGCTTATTAGATGTAGATGGAGGTAAATTATTAGTATTTTTTTTATTCAACAAGATATAGTAAATGAGAATAGTAAGGATGCGGGTATAATCTCAAATGAAAAAAATTTTATTTTATATTTTACTTTATTTAACTTTATTTAACTTTATTTAACTTTATTTAACTTTATTTAACTTTATTTTACTTTATTTTACTTTTGTTCGGGATTCGAATAGCAGTCGAGCATTGTTCGCTCCGACTTTTTCTACCCTGTTTAGAGTCAAACAGCGAACGCCAAGTCTGTGTCCGCGCCCGTAACATACCAATACTTGTCTAAATTGTTGTCTCCCAGAAATCATGCGATCGAGTATGAACCAATCACCTGTAACCATGCCGTCAGCGCGAAGAATATTTAAGGATCTTTCCTTGTCGGAGCCTCGTCTCTTACCTCAGTTCTCAGCACGATTTCAAACGCTCTTATTCGCCAGTACGCACCGAGATTTACAGTTAGCTTTCTCAATACGCGCGGTGTACAGTACGATCGAACGTTTTCTTCTTTCGATCTCTCAGAAAATCACGTTTTCCTACTCGCGTTACGTTACGTTATAGCTCGGTGTGCAATTCGTCATTGCTTTAGAGACGGCTATATGCTTATCCGCGTTATCGCCAAGTTCTGGTAGCCTTTACGATTGTGGGATTCCCCACACCAGAAATTCGGCGAGTGATTTTCATTCAACTGAATAATACTGTTCTCCGCTTCAACGGATTAATCGATTTTTTCTCTATTCTCTATTTCTTCACGCTCGCTTCCTCCGTTCCATTCAGGCACCGCTCAAGATCTCCGTCGCGATCCGACGGCAGAAACCACGGCACGGGAAAGATCCAATCCGTAATAAAGCGATTCGCGCGGCAAGTGCAGTTACAAAGAAATAAAGTACAGTGTTCCACAGATATCCGCAGTACAATTTCTATCTCTCCCAATTTCCTTGTCTTCCCTCGCGCGCTCACGTCTGAGTGGTCCTGGCATCAGGCATCTCCGACCGACGGTCGACGCCGAACAACTTTATTTTACTTTATTTTACTATATTTAACTTTATTTAACTTTATTTAACTTTATTTTCCTTTATTTTACTTTATTTTACTTTATTTTACTGTATTTTACTTTATTTTACTTTGTTGTACTTTATTTTACTTTTGTTGGAAGTCGGTCCTAAGATGTGATCGTTGCGCCCTCATATGGCATTTTGCTAGCGCGTGAGGTATGCGTGTTTACCATGCAACGAGTCCGATTCGATTCTCGTATTCGGATCGCGGCGACATTCTTCGTTGCCGAATAGCTCGTCGTGTCGGGGTTCGTCGGCGAAGAGAGAAACGCTTACTAGACGCTCGCTACGCAGGTTCGCGGACACGGGACGCAGGCGCGGTGTTCTCGACAGTGACTGGCGCAGTGACGGACGGCAATCGGCGTGGTGACGGACGGTGATCGACGCGGTGACGGACGGAGATCTACGCGGTGACGGACGGAGCTCGGCGTACTCATTCGGATGCGATCGGCATCGGCGGGCGCGTCGCGGTCAGTCCTCGGACCTGGTGCTCGGCGGTGTCAAGAAAGCGTTCCGACCACGTAGTGATCTCCCCTGCCGCGGGTCGGGATTGTCGGATCCGCGATGCTAGTGTAACACTGACATCGAGGCCTCCCGCGGCGGTTCTACGATGACGTCGGGGATGCTGTCCCTACGTCATCGAACTCCGGATGCTGTCGGAGCTTCTCGGGATGCTGCCCGAGAGGGTTGGCCGGGGTGCTGCTCGCCTGGCAGATCGGAAGGCTGCCCGATCTGCCCTGGTGAGGATGCTGCCTCACCGTCGGAATGGAGTCTCGACGCAGAGAACTCCGAAGCTGCGGAGGACTCGTCGTCGGAGGTACAGAAGGAATCTGGAGACTGGTACTTACGGGATAAGACGGCAAGAGACGTCTTCGAGTCAGGAGCGGGGATGCCTGAGAAGCTGCCCAGGCTAAGGATCTCTGATTACTCGGCGTTCGGCTGCGGGAGTTATAGCCGCGTGCGTTCATCTTTTCTCGAGTCGTACTTCGGCGTGTTCGCGGCGCGACGCGATACCGTAATCGTTAATAACAGGCCTGTCCCGATGCAGGTCTGTTACAACCATCTTTGTATTGAGGTACGCGGTGACTGAGTGTGACTTGTCCTCTTCTATCTGGATGCTCGTAGCGTACACACATGTCTTACTGAGCTTTACCACGTTGCCAAATATACGTATTCTTTAAATCTCGTGCGCGTTAAACTGTTGTTGTTTCTTTATCCTACGATCCGCGTCATCTTATAACCTCACAGGTTATGGGCCCAGATGCCTGATCGGTTTAAGAATAAATACGTTAAAACGTATAAAAGTCGCAAATGTTATCGTCGCCACGTGGGAAGCAGAGACCAGTTAAGCGATATGGCCGCCTTGCATTCAACACATCAAATTGAAAAGTTATGCGAAACAAATTACGAATCTTGGAAGCTCCAGATGAAGAGCGTGCTTATTTGTAATGAACTTTGGGCATACGCAAATGGAAAAATTACTATGACGCCACATAGACTACCAAGGACGAAAAAGCACTAGTTTTATTTCTATTAAGCGTGTCGAAAAACCAACTAATACAGATTAAGAAAGCGGTAAGGATCGGTAAGGAAAGCTGCCTTGTATAAGCAGCTATATATGATGAAAAAGGAATCGACGCAGAGCATGATGCAATACACTAACCGAATTTCTTTCAAAACGGAACAGTTGAAAGAAGCCGGAATTAAAATACCGGATGAGTTGCTGTTGATAATGCTCCTGAATTCTTTACCGACCGAGTATGAAGGTTGTTGCATCGCGATCGAGTCACGCGAGTGTTGATCTCTGAAGTTGAAGCTTACAGAACAGGAAGCCAGAAGGGACGATCAAACAAACAAAGAATCGCTCTCTAACAATGACGCACTATTCGTTAAAGGAAGAACGAATGAAAATAACAATTATCAAGGAAATGCGAGAGAAGAAAGAAAATTTCGCAGGAAACAGCACGGAAGACGCCATACCAGCGATAGTGTTGAACGTCGAACCGGAAAGATCGGTGTTAAGGAATAACAGGGTCGTGGAAAGAGTCAAAAATAACGGCACTAGCACTAGGGCTTTAGCGATATAGAGTCAATAGTATGTCCACTTTATTAAAAACTTAACTCGAACTTAGACTAGAAAACCCGACACCACTTAACACTAAGAATAAACGATAGATTACGAGATTAAGAAAAATAAGGAAAAAAAAAGAGGGCACAAGAAGCGCAAGGGCCTTGATCTTTTTCGGTAGCGAGGTTTGGCTCAAGCAAAGGGTAATCGGCTATGCCGATGATGTTCGAATGGTGGGGGGAGAGGTGACGAGGAGCCTCACCATATTGACTCGCGTGCCGCCACGGAGCTCGCGTGATCCGAAACAATCGGTGAATTGGTGTTTAGATAGTGGTGCCACGAAGCACATGTGTAATGATCGCGGAAAATTTTTAAGTGTAAATGACAAAATGCGTGCGAAAGTGTATACTCCGGTGGAACAATGCGTAATGTCAACTGGTGCAGGTGAAGTTATAATAAATGCGAATGCAAGCGATAAAAGTATAAATACAGTAAAACTAAAAGATACAATATTAGTGCCGAGCTTTACAAATAATTTAATATCAGTTTCGCGAGTAACCGACAATAATTACACCGTTACATTTAAAAAGGACAGTGCAATTGTGAAACGCGCGAATGGTTCATAGCGTTGACCGCGAAAAGACAAGGTGATTTATATATTATTAACGAAATCGAAAGTGTGTCGAATGACGACAAATTACGTCGATGACACTCCAGGTATGAACATTTAAATGTCACTGATTTGAAGAAATTGCTAAAACATAATATGATCGTAGGTATGAATTTCAGCGGAGATGCGGCAAACTTCAAATGTGAAACGTGCGACAAGTCCAAGATACACCATACGTAGGCTACATGCGAATTTTTGGTAGCAAAATAATAGCTCTCGAAAAAGGACCACAAAAAAGTAAACTAGAAGCAAAAGGGAAATCATACATCCTAGTAGGATATTCTGAAGAAGCGAAAGCATATAGACTTTGGTCACCTGGTACGAAGACCATTGTAAAACGACGTGACGTGCGGTTTCACGAAGAAATTCCACTAGAAAATCGATCAAAAGAAGAAAATGAAGATACATACCAGATTCACTCTACAACAGAAGAATGTACAAGTGTTCCGTTGAATCTCGCTGCACACGAAGATGATATGGATACGAGTCAACAAGAGGGAAATAGAGATGTAAGCTCGCCAGAAGGTAATAACAGCTATACGGGGCCTAATACCACGAAGAGCATCCGGAAGACCAAAAATAATCAGAACTGGAAAAGTGGGAAGGCCGAGAAAACTTTTTAATTGTGCAGCAAAAAATCTTGCAAACGACACGATGTTAACTGAGCCATCATGTGTGGAAGAGATAATGTCGCGTGAAGACAGTTATGACTAGATGCAATGAAAGCAGAATATGAGTCTCTAATGGAGAATGTGACATGGCATCTAGTAGATCGTCCGAAAGACAGAAAGGTATTGCCGAATCGATGGGTTTTCAAAATAAAACAAAACCGAGATGGAACCGTCGATCGCTACAAAGCAAGATTAGTCGCAGGAGATCACCGGCAAACGAAAGACATCGATTATGAAGAAGTCTTTGTACCTGTCGCAAGACTTGAAACAATACGTTCATACGAACATTGAGGTACATTCAGCATACAATAGACTATGGAATCACATATACTAAAAATAACCAAAGGATGAAAGCGTTGTATGATCCGGACTGGGCTGGTGATGTTGATGATCGACGATCATGTTCAGGAAATGTGGTAATCCTCGCTGGTGGATTAATAAGCTGATCATGCAACAAGCAGAAGTCCGTAACAGCTTCAACTATGCAAGCGGAATATGTGGCTCTATCTGAAGTGACAAAAGAAGTGATTTATTTAAAAAGACTAATGACTCATATGTGCCTAGATAAATATGTAAAAGGTGCAACGACTGTTCATTGTGGTAATCAAAATGCAATTAAAGTAAGTACAAATTCTGTCTATCACAGTCGAAGTAAACACATAGACATTAGATATCATATTACGCGCGAAGCACAAGAAGAAGGCGTCATTAAAGTGCAATATTTACCGACTGATTTAATGTATGCGGATGTATTAACAAAACCACTGTCAAAAATAAAACATGAAAAATGCGTGAATATGTTAAATATAAGATAGCGAAGCGTCTATGTATGTTGGAATGATATAAATATGTACGAACGAAAACATTTATTCATGTGCGAAAACATTCATTTATTGTGCGTATGAATATGGGAATGTACGCATGAGTGTTCGTATGTGTAAACATGTATGTTGTGTGTGTGTTCGTGTGAATATTCGAGCACATCGATAGAGCAAGTGTTGGAAATCGGTCCTAAGATATGATCGTTGCGCCCTCATATGGACCCACGGGCATTTCGCTAGCGCATGGAGTATGCGTGTTTACCATCTTTGTATTGAGGTACGCGGTGACTGAGTGTGACTTGTCCTCTTCTATCTGGATGCTCTAGCGTACACACGTATCTTACTGAGCTCTATCGCGTTGTTAAATATACGTATTCTTTAAATCTCGTGCGCGTTAAACTGTTGTTGTTTCTTTACCCTACGATTCGCGTCATCTTATAACCTCACAACTTTATTTGACTTTATTTAACTTTATTTAACTTTATTTTATTTTATTCTCATGCGATTGAAACTGTCGTAACGCTCGAATTCGTAACGCTCGACTTCGTAACGCTCGATTTCGTCACGCTGGAAAATTGTAGCCCCCCCCCCCCCCCCCAGCAAAGAAGTTTCACTTCAAAAAAATAGATTTGATCGAAAACCCAGATACAAATATAGACAAAATTATGAACGTAACACATTTCGAAACTGCACAAACACATAGAATTTCGACACTGAACGAAAACACTGACTAGCGAAACATCAGCAAATGAATACTCTGATTTAAGCAACGAACACAGTTGGCGAAATAAAAACGAAAAAACAACATATAAAAGGACTTACCTCTAACCCCGACCCGATTTTGCAGGAGTTTGCAAAAGAAAAAAAATTGACATCGCAATATTACAAAATGGAAATATTCGTGAATCTTTTAAAGATGGAAAAGATAGACTCGCGTTGTTTTAAACACGTGCGGGTTTGATAGAATCATCCAGTCATTTCCTGCTGCATGCATGCACGCAGCATTCTATGACACTATACTCAATGCTACATCAGACACATTTATATTTATTAAAAATTTCATAAATAAAGGTGCAGTTAAGTCAATTTATCGACAAAGAGCAACAATACTAAGAAAAATTTGATATTTTGTTACTAAAAATGAGTTCAATGTTACGACAATAGATGCAATTTCAAATGTGTGCAACTTTTGCGAATACCTCCTCAAGAATGAGTCAAGTTGTACATTACAGAAGGAATGCAATAATAATAATGATTGACTTTGGAACGATTGAATCGCATGGATACCGTGCTATTGCGCACGCGATTCAGAAATACATAAATAATAAGTACAAACGTGCAAACAATGTAGAGAAGACCTAAACATAAAAGTAAATTATAATTCTCATTTACTTGTTAAATGCATTGGAGATAGAAATGCAGAAGTAGTATTAAAAACCTTTCCAAGGACCCTTACAATTGGCACTACGTCATTCTCGTTGGTTGGAATTATACATTATAGCGGTGGAGCCAGCGCAACATCAGTTGGCCATTACACCGCTTATGCTATGTATGGAGATAGATGGATTCTATTTAACGACTTATTGAAAAAATGTCGAGCCGTTAAAGAAGAAATTATTGTAAATCCAGTAGCTTGTTTGTTCATAAAAATGAATTAAAAAGCAAGCATATAAGAGTGTAAAGGTAAGAGTTGGGTTTCAAAACTCAAATTATAAAAACAAGAATGATAAAAAAAACAATACTATAAAATTTAATAAACAAAATTGATTTCGATACTAGATTATATTATATTATATTTAACTATCATTTACATTTAGATATGCATTGATTTCAATATTAAAGTTTATTATATTTCATGTAACTTTTACGTACATTTTAATATTACAATTTCTTACAATTTTCTTACTTCGAGACAGCTGAGAAGAAGTAGACGACTAAAGACAACTTTTCAAAGAAGCTCATCTTCAAAATCATTGCTGGCTTTACTCTGTAATGGAACTTGTTAATAATTTAATAATACTAACGTTATTAGTATAATAATATGATAGAATATAATTGTTTTCTTTTTATCTTCTACTATTCTTTAACTTTGTATAGTATACAACTGCAATCTTCGTATATGTATATTTCTGTCTATATTTTATTTCACATATTTATGTTATGTATATTTTTGTGTACTTAATAGATTTCTATATACCTATGCTCTCTGATATTGTAACATACCTGCACCGAGCGGGCCTGTCACTAACATACTGCGTACCGAACCCCGCCGACCGAAACCGAAACACACGGAACACATCGCGTAACGGACCACCGACACCGCGTCACCGTACCGAGAACTACCCTCACCGCGCTACCCCCGTGCCGCAGAACTGTCACTCTGACAACAAACATTCCGCACTACCCGCGCGTCTAGAAACTGTATTTTGGCGGGAACCGGATGTAAAAATCCTCACATTTGGCGGGAAACGGATACACGAAACTACCCTTGACACGCTGCCGCACCACCACCCTTCACCACCAAATTATATATATAAAAGACCTGGCAAAATCACGACAAAACACTCTCCAATCGTTGAGACAACGATATTAGCCTGCCGACGAGTCACTGGGACAGTGAATTCTCCGCCGCTTTTCTCCGCCCGCCGTGACAGCGAAACTCCGGATGAACGCATCTACGTGACGTAGGTATAACACTCAATATTCTCCCGTTCGCTGTGATAGCGAAAACACCGAACCTCTGCCTCTGCTACACCGTATCATTCGCCGTGACGACGAAATCCCACCTCGACCTCCGCTACACCGTACCGTTCGCCGTGACGACGACTCCTAGTTCAACCTCCGCCACACCGTACCATTCGCCGTGACGACGAATCCTAGCTCAGCCTCCGCTACACCGTACCATCCGCTGGGACAGCGAAATCACGAACTATCCTCTCTCGAGACAACTTCGTCTCCGTACATTGGATCCGCGCAGACCATCTCCACGAACATCGCCGCCGCGAACATCGTCGCCGCGTTTAACACCGCGAACATCGTCGCCGCGTTTAACACCGCGAACCTCACCACAGCGAGACTCTGTTCACATGCATACGATGCCTCGTTATTTCTCCTAACGCACCACGTCTTCCCGCACCGACCGCTTCCCCTCGCCGTCCGATCGAACCCCGGCTCGTCGAGCTATCTATCCCCGGGAACGACCGGCGAATCAGGACCGTTACAATATAACTATGTATATAAATTATGTAAGTCTATATCTTTATTGTATTAAAATTGAGGATAATGATAAGACTATTATGAATAATAATATTAATAATAGCATTAAATAATACATTATAAATATATACACTACATGCACTGTGACGTGGCAATATTGCCTACGTCTCTCTGAACCAACTAGCGGAAGACTAGTCTAACGGGTCATCCTCTGGCAAAAGCTAACGCGATTAGGGCCGCTGCGAGCGGTCTTCCTGGGCACGTGCGAGACCCAAAGAGCGATTTCTAATATTTTGAACGTCGCGCCACATTGCGCGACGCAGTATTGCAGGACCGCAGCCGGGTACCAAGGGGGACCAGGAACTCTTTTTCCGCCGCAAGTGCAACAAAGCCTCGAGAAGAAGCACCTCGAGGCATGGCGACGACATGTTCCCGTACCAAGACATCGAGGGATCGAAAAGGCCCAGGACAACAACCTGGAGGCGCCGACGAGGACATGCGTTACAGAGGCGATCACCAACTCTACCCTGTCGTCGCCTCGCCCGGGAAGAAGCCAGTACCGCAACCGGATTGGTCTGAGTCGATCGTCTCATCGGGAAGCGGCCAATCGCCGAACATCGCTGCCGAAGACGTCGCTAGATGCCGGAAGCCAATCGCGTAGGATATGTCCGTGCGAAATCCCAATTAGCGATAGGCCGAAGCGTTACGCGGGGGAAAAAGAAGAAGAAAGGGGGACGCTCTGCTGCCGCGTTCCCGGGCCACCGAATCACTGCTTCGTTGTAACCCGTAGAGCCAAGTCACCTAAAACAATGGCCTAAAATATTGTATTTGCGACTGCTGCCGTTAAGAGGGACTGCCGATTTTGCTGCCGAACAACCATAGCACTTGTTGCCCGTGGTAAGCACCGATCAGTCTTTCGATTACAATTACGAATGTGATTTCTCGTGTTGGCTCGGGTAGCGCGTCGAGAGGCTTTGCAATCGCGTCGTGAGAACTAACGACTTTCAAGGCTGCCGTAATTCGTGGGAGTTCCCATCGCGGGGAACCTCCGAGCGTTTGCGGGATATCGTTTTGGTGATCCAAATCCGGTCGGACAGCGGGGGCCGCGCGGCCGCCTCGTGGCAGTTGTACGACGCCGGAATAAACGCGAAGTCGTGGATTTGGTAATAGAACGGTGCCGTCGTTAATTCAGGTCAGCCTCAGATCGTTCCATGACCCTCGGTGTGACCTCGCGTGCGCGATTCGTTTCCGCTTCGAACGAAGCAAGTCGAAGCCAGAACGCGTATTCCATCGGAATTCGGTCGAAAAGCTGCCGTTCGAGCATTCCGCGTCGTTACCATCCTGTCGCTGCCGAGTTCGAGGAAATACGGAAGATCAGGGGCACGCGAGCAACATCCTTCGCGAAATTATATGTAACGCGCCGGCTAAAATTGAAATTTGCTGCCGACTACGTCGTCAGCCCCAACATCGTCGTGTAATAAACGAACTTTTAGCCCTAAATCGTTGTACGATTCTTGTGAGAAACCTTCCCGCCTCGGGGAACGCCGCGTGTCCTCCCGTCGTAGAATCCTGCACCCGTTCGAGAACTATTCAGAGCACGTGTCGCACGTCGCATACTCAGGATTCGGTTATACGCAATATCGGATTCTTTTGCCTGACACACTAGAGTGTCTAGCGCCCGAATTTTCGAACTGTTCGGCGAAATCCAGGGTCTGTGAATGTCTTTTATCCCGGGTGGACCACGTGTCGTGCGGCCGAGCGTAGCCCGGCTTCGCGCCTGTAAATATCCGGTGTCGCTAAAGATTCGCGCGTACATCTCGCGGAGAATTAATAAAGCGATGTGACAGCACATATATTTGCATTATTTATATTCCATTACGTTATTTGTATTTATGTATATTCATGCTATTATATACTTACGTGAGTAAAACAATCTAATCTATTACCCATTTGGAAAAAGAACATTATTGTAGGATAAGAGACGTCAGTTAAACTCAACGTCAAATACAATCAAACAAGCACACTGAATTAATGAAATCTCCGTCTGAGAAACACGTCTTTTTTATTCAATCGTCATATTCCAAATCGCAATTGATAAACAACACGAAAACTGCAATCAATAAATAACAATAACGACGTCGCGTTATGCTAATATCAAATATTCAGGGGAGTTCACAACGGCATCACCACCGGCGTCACCACACTCGGCCATCCGATACTAGTCTCTGCCCTCAGAGACTACACGCATACTTTACTCTCCCTAATACAACTCAATACAACATAATACAATACAACACAACACAACAAAACACAACACAACACAACACAACACAACACACACATACTTTACTCTTCCTCTTTCTCCTTTTCACTATCAGTGTCTTCTTCGTCTTCTTCGTCGACGCCGACCCATGGCTTCATGGAGTCTGCTTCCGTTGTCGTTTGCTTAGGACCTTCGCAAGATACTTCCTCGCAAGCTTCAAACCCGGACCAAGTTGTGTTCGTGTAATGGCTACCAGGTCGCCTTCCTCGACAGCTTCCTTTCGCTTCTTATTATATGATCTTCGGTTCTCCTCCTGGATCATAGGGATGCTCTCTTTTGCCTTCGACCTTGCCTCGTCCCGTTCTTCTTGATACTGAGCAGTCCAGTCTTCCTCCGTTTCGTTCAGCGCGTCCTCAACATGTTGTTTTTTAAGTCTTTCCACACCGCACTCCCTGGTGACAGAGTCTTGCTTCTCAGACAGTTCTTTGATCCTGCTCATTGTCTCATTATCCTTCGCGCTCTTCTTCTCTTCCGATTCGAACAATCGTGCTTCGAAGCTGTCCTGCTTCTCGACCTCAGCGATCAAGGCCTGGCTACTCTTCAACGTCTTCTGCATGTCCTCCATCTTCGTGTGCATCAGCTGCTCCTTCTGTTCCATCTCAGTGGTCAGACTCTTCAGGTTCGCCTGCAGCATCTGAAGCTTTTCTTCGGTAGTAACCCTTTCTGTCTCCATCTCACATAATTTTGTTTTTGCATTTCGCAGTTGTGCATCCACCTGTCGTAGACGTTCCTTGGTCTGGCTGCTCTTATCTTTCTCCAATTGCAACTCCTCGCAAATTCTATCCAACTGCGTCTGCAACTCCTTTTGCTTCTCTATTTTCTTCATTTCCATTAATTTCGCTTGCTCGATCTCGTATGTTACTATTACACCGCGACCGTCCGTCAATATTTGCTCGACAATGTTAGCGTCCATCACACTTTTCTCTATCGGCGCGTACTCGATAACAACATTCTTCACTCGTTCTCGAATCGCAATATCCCCTATGTTTGCTACATCTACGTCGTCACGCTCGCATACAATCCGAAAAACTTCCGGCATACTATCATCGACGCGTTTACCCGCCACACAGTCTTCCCGAATTTTCTCGATCAATACACGTATAACAATACACGTGTTCATCGATAACAACGCTGGTCACAAATTTGCCTAACGTCTTATTACCGTTTGACCCGACGCCCGCAAGAGTCGTTTAGCTAACCTGCAAGCACGGTGCTCCTATTCTTACGTAACAAGACGCTCTCATCAGCATTAGATCACTCGCGGTATCTATTATGGACATTAATTCTACATTATTCACTCTCACCGCTTTACAGGATTCAGTCGAGGCAAATCGCGTTACTAAATTCACCGCTTTTTCCGCGCCGATTTCTCCGCACCGAAAACACTTTGGACCGCGAGACTTTGCCGGACAGCCTGCACTCAGATGACCCTCATTGTTGCAGTTGAAGCACCTCGGTTGATCCTTCCGCCACGTTTCCGCATCTTGTCGGTTCGTTGATGGCCTCTGCCGCTCGTCTGTGAATGGATTTCCCGCATAGCCCGTTGATGGAAGCATCAGCTGTTCGAACTAGCTCGCTACTAGCAATGCTTCTGGGATCTTGAAACAATGCATCTTCGCCTGCGCCCTCAGTGACCTGTCCGGAATGCCCTCGATGATATGGTCGACTAACTCAACTTCGTCGTCTATCGGTACACGGTTCGCCTTTACAATTTTATCGTGGAAATAGTCCTCAAAAGACTCGTTCTTTTTCCACACTCGCTCCCGCAATCGGTCGCGCAGGAGGATGTTGCTCGGCCTGTGATAAAACATCTGTTCGAACTTCTTGAGCAGATCGTCAGCGAGCAGTTCAATAAATTCAGATCATGAGTGAACCCAATCTCTCGCTTTTCCCCGAACACGCATTCCCGCATTCCATCAGCACTTTCGTCTCGTCATCGTTCAATCTATACGTTCTCCGTAACACTTTTATCTGTTTCTCCCACGTCGGATAGTTCTCCGATTTCCCATCGAAGTACGCGAGCAGCTCGGCGACAGTTTTCACACCAACTCGTCCGCGTGTGTTTTCTGCCGTCAAGTTCACGTCTTCCGGACCCCTCGAACCTCGCGCTTCTTGCAACAACGTGAGTTCTCGTCTCGTCAATTCTAGTTCCCTCTCTGCTATTACCCTCTCCCGATTCAGAAGGGTAATCTCTCGACGAACCTGCTCTGGGTCTTCGTTCCTCACGGTATCGTCCGAACGATGAGTCTCGCTCACGAAATTATCTCCCTCCGCAGTTTCGCTGCTCTGACCGGAGATGGTCCATCGGCATGATGGATCGTGTTCCAATAACCGCGCTATAAGCTCGGACTTAACACCAGACGTCTGCAAACCGTGACTTCGCAGAATGTCTTTAAGTTCTGCTACCGAAAGCGCGTTTACTTCTCGACACGACATCGCGGATGTAGTTCCGAAATATTTGCACTGAAACGTCTTCGCACGCACTGGCTTTAGGACGAGCCCCCAAAAATGTAGGATAAGAGACGTCAGTTAAACTCAACATCAAATACAATCAAACAAGCACACTGAATTAATGAAATCTCCGTCTGAGAAACACGTCTTTTTTATTCAACCGTCACATACCAAATCGCAATTGATAAACAACACGAAAACCGCAATCAATAAATAACAGTAACGACGTCGCGTCGTATATTAAAATATGTTGTATAAGTCACACACGTATAAAAGGCCAAAATTTCAATTTTGTCCCCGAGTTTCCCTATGCACAACTCACTGTTCGTCCTAACGAACGATCGGTGCTATCTCTTTCTCGTATAAGTTTGTGACAGACATGTATCGCAGAGGCCTGTCACTAAAGGCTCGTGCCGAACACTCCCGACCAGAACCGAACGTTTCCGAGGCACGGAAGCCATGCTACCGAAACCGACTGCGCCGCGAACCCCCCGCGTCTAGAAACTCACCTGGCGGGAACCGGATGCCGAATTTCCTCGCATTTGACGGGAAACGGAAATATGTCGTCACTCAAACACCTCACCGCACCATCACCCTTCACCACCAATCTCTACCTATAAAAGGCGCTTCAAACACGGCACTCCTTTTCTGCCTGGGCATCCTCCCGGGAAACACCGTCCTGACGATATAGCTCCCGTGAGTATCTTCCAGATTGCTTTTCCCTCCGAACTTCCTAAGCTCCCGACGACGAGCTTGTTCGCAGCGCGGGCCCCTCATCGTCGACGGCACCCCGGTTCCCTCCGGTAAGGACCACGTTCCGCCGAAGCAGAGGAGACGAGCCGTCCCTCTGACAAGTCAGGCGAGCCACCGACTTCCTCGTGAGACGAGCCGTTTACGAGTCGGCTAGGCGAGTAGATCAGACGAATATCAGACGAGCCGTCGATGTGAGAGAACCGAAAACCCCGACTGGGGCCGGGGAATTCACCGACCGCGAAACTCTCCGTCATACGAACATCCGCGTCGCGAATATTGCCGACGCCACAGTGGGTCGAATCGAAAATTCGCGCGACATTTGTGAATAACTTTTGATTCATAAGACATATCGCAATGAAATTTGACATGCATATTTATCAATATAATTCCTTATCAATGATATGCAATATGATACGTTTTTTGTTTGTTTAATCACTTTTTTATTAATATTATAAACAATTTTATTATAGATTATATAATAAATCAAACATAATATAAAATATAATAAACATTATGTAATAGTGATTGGTAATGGTCCTTGACATTTTTCTACTACTGTTCGTCCTGTATTTTTTAAAATCGTTGTTTAGTTTCTTGTGATTCCTCGGATAAGTGTCTGTTCGAGATTGGCGCGCTCAGGCGCCATATTGCCTCGCCGACACCGCGCGGCCCACACGCGATACCGCCAGAAAGGCAAACAGCAAGCGCATGCTATCGAGGCTCTCGCGGGCGCGATTCCATACCCGTGATTGGCCGAATCCTATTCTCGATCCTTCTGGAAGGCTCTCGAACGCTAAACCGGAGCCACCGGTGCGTGATGGACTTCCAGAGGGATCGAGATAATAAAAGACAGAGACAACCATCATCTGCGACTCTGTCTCCTACAAACGCTCAGCTGATTTACATCACACACAACTTTTTGCGATCTTTCCGCTCTTTATTTCACATTCTGCGTTACATTGTTCATTTTGATAATCTTTGTTCATATCAGTGCTAAATACAGTTAATTTATTGTAAATACGAATATTCACTCATTTACTCCGCTTTCACACTCTCCAATTCAAATCCATTCGTTACAGCCATTCACTCAGTCATCCTTTCGTTCATACCTTCCACACTTTCAATCATTCCTCGCGAGTTCTATCCTCGTTTTGGTCGATCAAGACCGCTTCCTACACAGTGTCCAATAGTCCTCCTCGGCCGTCAGCTCCTCCCCAGGGGGGCGGCGGGATTCGCAGGCGATCCGGTATACGATCGCCTGCCCCGCCGCCATGCTGCGCCGACTGGCCCCGAGCGAGCGGTGCCATTGCCATACAGGGCAATGGACCGCACCACCCCCAAAATAGAGGCGGCGGACACTCAACTGCGGCCCCCCGATATTGGGCAGCAAGCGCGGCCGCTGTCCTCTCGAGTCGAGGGGCCAGGAGTTCGAAGTGATCTTCGAAACGCCAGCGGCCGTCGATGGTCAGGCCCAGATATTTAATCGTGGGCCCGACCTCGACGGGGGTGTCAACGACCCGGATCCGGAATCCTTGGGGCGGTCGCCGCAACCGAGACGATTCGTACAACCAAATCGCCTCGGTCTTTGCAGCGGCCACTACAAGCCCCATCCCCGGATCCGTCCAACAACGCAGTCCAGGCGGCCTCCACGAGGCGTCCTGCCTCCCTCCAGTCCCTCCCCTCCGCATAGACTAGGGCGTCATCCGTATAACAGACGGCACCCGTCCCGGGTAACCCGCAGTACCGCGTCGAAGGCTAGGATCCACAGGAACGGTCCAAGGACCGACCCCTACGGAACCCCGCGGCATATCTCCCTCAGGTATGCACCATACCGGCCGGCAATAAACACCTCCCTGTCGCGAAGGTAGTCCCGGAGCACTTCCCGGAGATAGAGAGGGACCCGGAAGTATTCCAGGGCACTCTCTATCTCCTTCCAGGGCAGGGAGTTGAATGCGTTGGAAATGTCCAACGACACCGCAATCAACACCCGGCCCCGAGCGACAGCCTCCTCTCGGAGGAGGCGCAGACGCTCCAAAGCGTCTATAGTTGAGCGCCGCCTCCGGAATCTGTACTGGCTGTCGCTCAGCCCGTGACCGCCCCGCGACAAGTGCTCTCGGAGGCGGACAGCAATTATTCTTTCGAATAGCTTGCCCGCCTCGAGTAAACATACCGGCCGGTAAGCGGGAGACTCTGCGGGTTTTCCATCTTTATGGAGGAGGACAAGGATCGCCTCTTTCCAGCATTTGGGGAAGATTCCCCGGCCCAGGCACACTAGGAAGTGAGTCCGTGGGCGCTATAGCCTATGCGGACGATATCCTCCTATTCGCCTCGACCAAGTGGGGCCTCCAATCAGCTCTGGAAGCCGCGGAGGGGGAAGCTAATTGCATGGGGCTTCAGTTTAATCCAACGAAGTGCTCCGTCCTATCCCTAGTTCCTTCCGGCAAGGAAAAGAAAATTAAGATCGTTACCACCCCAGGCTTCCACCTCGGCCGAGGAGATTGCCACCTTCCTCAGGTCGGCCCAGAGGCCATGTGGAAATACCTGGGTGTGGAGATTTCGCCGGGGGGAACCCAGGAGAGTCGGCTTAGAAGTCATCACGCAGTGGGCGCGTAATGCGCTCACTGTAGAAGGCCAATGCCTGATCCAAAAAGATCAGAGGAACAGATGATGGGCTCAGAGGCTTCACTCGTCCGTGGACGGGTGGGAGCTCAGAGAGTGCCCGGAAACCAGTAACATCTCCTCCTGGTGGGTCGATGCCGACAGTCTCGCGATTCCCGGCCGTGACTTTATCCAGTACGTTCACGTGCGCGCCAATACGCTCCCTACTCGTATCAGAACATCAAGGGGGCGCGCCGTTGAACGTACGAGGGCAAACGCAAACCAGACCTCATTTGCCTACGTCGCGAGACGGCCCAGGTCATCGACGTGCAGATGATAGTCAGCGAAGCAACATCCTTGGGCGACGCCCACGAGTGGAAGGCGAGTTATTACAAAAATAACCCGTCGCTCGTTGAGGCCCTGTCCAACAAATTACGCGTTGGATTCTCCTCCTGCACCATCTCATGGAGGGGAATCTGGTCGTCCAACTCCGCTGACTGTCTAATGGGCATGTGCATCAAGAAGGGGTTATTGCGGAGCATTACCACCCGAGTCCTGCAGGGGAGTCACACTAATTGGTCGAGGTGGAATCGTATGACTACGAGGGAATGAGGGAGCGACAAGAGGTGGGATGAGGCGGACGACGGCGATTTTAACCGAGGTACCCGTCCCCTTCCATCCAAGCGGGCAAACTATTACCCCCCTCGACCCTTTTTGGCTAGGGTCACCGACGGGGGAGTATGAAAAATCATCTTAAGGTCCCAAAATATTTATATATTGGTGGGAATCTCCCTAAGTAAGCAAAATGGACAAACTCAGAAAAACGACTAAAAATGATGAAGAAGACCCTCCGCCACATAGTTCACCAAAATCTGAACGAAAGGAAAAGAAGAATACTTTCAAGCCTAGGGACAAACGCACAGATTTGAAACCTGCTTCACCATTCCCCGCGCCGAAACCGGGCGGGAAGTCGGTTAAAGAGAATGTTCGACCAAGTACAGTACCTACACCCTTACGGAACGATCCAATGTTTGACGACATTGATTGTGAGAACTTCATAGGTCTAACTGAGCATAAAGCTAGAATGAGTTTCGTCGTCACCAACGAATCATTCTTGCCGCTTGTGGACCGGGAGTATGAACTTCGCGCCTCGAATGACAAACGTTTCGCGGCGGCTGTGTCGAGAGCTTGCTATCGATACGTTATGGTTATACATCTCTATGCGCGGTACGCGGCACTTCGTGATCTGCGTCGACAAACAGAGCGCGATGAGATACAACTTTTGACGTATCTTAATGGACAGGCTTATGTTACGCCAACTGCGATTGATGCGTATTTACGCAGTTTGGGGGATTTCACTGACGCATCGGGAAAACATTTCCGATTGGACACTCCTGTGTGGCCTAATGAAAGAGGCGACTTCGGTCGCATTTCAGCGGACACACATTGGCAATATATGTCATGTCCAGCGCCTAGGGTAATGGCAGAGGCGGTTAAAGCTGATTTACGCTACACCGTCAATCCGAGAGAAGGACAGTACTGGGATTTACCAGAGGATATGTGTCCGGAACCAATTACTATCCCGGCTCGCCGTGAAGGCAACGTTGAACATCCTCAAGGTGTAATACAACCAGGTCTACCAACAGCAAATCCGCTCGGATGGGTACGAGCTACAACGCTCACCTCAGATCAGCGCACCTTCGTGGAAGGCACGGGGATTAATGCGGACGACTTTAGTGAGGTCGGGAGGTTCTGTCTGAACCGTGGCTTAATTGAAAAAGTACACGACAGCCTGAACAACTCGGCGTTAAAGGTCAAGTTAGGTGGCACATTGAGCGATAGACCAACAGGAAGAGTGCTGCAGCGCGCACAAACGGAGGATATAGTAAGAGCTGTGGGGAACATCAAGAGAATGAATCTGAAACCAGATCAAAAGGTAAACTTGATCCGTACGTACTTACTGCCAAAGTATATCTATCTGTTAGTAGCAAATCCACCGGCACTGGTCCTCCTCAATTCACTGGACCATGAAATAAAACAAGTAGTGAAAAGTATATTGCACCTGCATCCATCAACGACGGATGGATTAATCTACACCAATGAAAGAGATGGTGAACTGGAGATGCCAAAGATTGCTGATATCGTTCGGATCGCAAAACTGGAATGGAAAATGAAGACGATGCGGTGAAAGAGGCCTACAAGAAACAAGAGGCGATAACAATAAAATACGCCCAATCGGTAGGACTTCGATGGCCAGCAACAATGGACGAAATTGAAAGCATGAAAAGAGAATTAAAAGAAAACACCAGAAGAAGGTGGGAACAGCTAGCGTCCCAAGGGCAAGGCGTTCACGAGTTCCTAAACGACACAACAGGGAACGCATGGCTATATAGGCCGGGACTATTGAAGCCATCAAGGTATTTGAACGCGCTTAGGCTGAGAAGTAACACTTTCGGCACGAGGGTTGTGTTATACAAAGCGGACAAGGATGTCGATCCCAACTGTCGGAGGTGCAAGAGTCAAATTGTAAGGAGGAAACTCAAAACGGCGTAATACGTCTTTATTCGTTCTTTGCTGATTGGGAACTGTCAGTAATCTTTATTTTTAACAAAACTAAAACGTCCCGCACATTTGTTAACAAAACACGTATTGTAGAATTAAGTTTAGTTCTAAAGTAACAATTTAGGCATTTAGTTTATGCGTTTCTCGTCGAACAGCTGAAAGTCAGATGCGTGGTCGTGTCTTAGGAATTTCCCAGCGAAAGAGCAATAAATCGTTTCCCATTACCTGGCTGAGAGTACTGGCCGCGCTTACAGATTTGTACACAATGATGTCAGCGGAACAGATCGCTATTGCTTCCATGTTGGCACATTGCATGCAAATAGATCCTCGGCTGCAGCGCGTTGCGTGCACGACGAAAATCAACACGCGGGCTTCGCTGCAAAAAGAGCTGATGGCTTTCGGTTTCCGTAAACGGTCAACTACCACCGACAAAAAAGACGCAAAGTCAACGGACACCAAGAAGATGAGGCGTAGTCTCGCGTGTTTTTCATGTGACAAGGAGGGGCATAAGGCTACAGACTGTCATCGTCGCCAAGGAGCGACACGGATGCTGGGACCGAAGCCTGATACGAGCAGAGGCAACCGCGGACCACCGAAAAAGCAGGTTACCTGCTTCAAGTGCGGAGGGGAAGGCCATATTGCTCGACAGTGTAAAAACGAGGATGGAAGGTCACATCCAAGGGCATTCACGGAACGGCGGATTAATCTGTGCAGCATCGCGCCGGTAACAGCGGAACTTGCGGAGTCGAGTGAGACCTATGAGTTTTGTTTCGATACGGGTGCGGAATGTTCTCTGATAAAAGAATCAGTAGCAAATAAACTTTCTGGTAAGCGATTTAAAAATCTAATAAGATTAATTGGTCTGGGCAATGCGAACGTGACGAGTAGCGTACGGATACTGTCCCAGGTGATCATACTCGATCACGACGTCGAAATTCTTTTTCATGTGGTGCCGGATGAACACTTGAGCAGTAGTATTTTGATTGGTAGCGACTTAATAGCGCAAGGGTTTTCCGTTAAAATTTCGGCGAATAATTTTATTCTAAAGCGGGACAAGATAATAAAGATTTGTGAAGTTGGAAATAAGATCGATGACTTTAATACTATCGACACGGATATAGTCGGCTCTGATAAAGAAGCACTGGTCAATTTATTAAGTAAATTTTCCGAATTGTTTGTTATCGGTACGCCTACGGGTAGGATAAGTACAGGAGAGCCACTGATAAAGTTAATAGACCCTAATCGTACTGTGCAACGACGACCATACCGACTTAGCCCTGACGAGAGACAAACCGTAAAGGGCAAAACCAGCGAACTCTTGTCGGCTGGGATTATTAGACCCAGCTGTTCTCCGTTCGCCAGTCCCATAATTCTCGTAAACAAGAAAGACGGTTCCGACCGTTTATGCGTTGATTACAGAGAGCTTAATAGTAATACAGACCCCGATAGGTATCCCTTGCCGCTCATAAGTGACCAAATCTAGCGGTTGAACGGCGCGCAATATTTTACGACGTTAGATATGGCGTCGGGCTTCCATCAAATCCCCATTCATAAAGACTCGATAGAGAAAACCGCATTCGTTACCCCGGATGGTCAATACGAGCATCTATCCATGCCGTTCGGGCTTCGTAATGCTCCTTCAGTATTTCAAAGGGCCATAAACCAAGCCCTTTCTGGACTCGTAAATACATTTGTAGTATGCTACCTGGACGACGTTATGATTCCGGCCGATTCTATACAGCAGTCCCTAGAAAGGTTACAAATAGTGTTAGAAAGATTAAAATTAGCGGGATTCTCCCTCAATTTCAGTAAATGTGCATTTCTAAAATCGCGTGTAGATTATTTGGGCTTTGAAGTGAGCGCGGGGGAAATCAGGCCAAATCCGCGGAAAATAAAGGCGTTATAACGGAGGCAATTTATCAGCCTTGCTTCCTATTTCAGGCAGTTTATACCTAAGTTTTCGCAGATCACTTCTCCATTATACAAACTGACTACGGGAAAAGGGAAAATAGAATGGAAGCCGCAACACGAAAAGATCCGACAGGAAATTATTGTAAAACTAACTAACGAACCGGTATTAATGTAATTTAACCCGTCATATCCAATCGAATTACATACTGACGCGAGTTCAGACGGTTACGGTGCTGTCCTGATACAAAAGGTGAACAAGAAATCTCATGCGGTCGCGTACTATAGTAGGAGAACTTCCGACGCCGAATCGCGATATCACTCCTATGAACTGGAGACATTAGCCGTAGTTAATGCCATAAAGCATTTCCGTCATTTTCTACGTGGAAGACAATTTCTAGTTGTCACCGACTGCAACTCGCTTAAAGCCTCGCGTACAAAAATTGACCTTACTCCGCGGGTACACAGATGGTGGGCGTTCCTTCAGGCATGTGATTTTGACATCATGTACCGAGAGAGAAAGCACATGAGTCACGAGGACTTCTTCTCGCGAAACCCATTACCGATCAATGACAGTCACACTCGGGTTGAACAGAAACGGGTTTATTTGGCCGAAATATCGAAGAATTGATTACGGGCTGAGCAACGATGAGATGATGAACTGAGCAAAATTATTTCTCAATTAGTACATAATGAGATGGATTCCGAGACTGCCAAAACATACTTGCTAAAATCAGGAGTTTCACATAGAAAAATACAACGTAAGAATCGCAGTCGGTATCTACCCATAGTCCCCGTACATTTTAGGTGGTCCGTAATTAATAATGTTCATGAGTCTATTATGCATCTTAGTTGAAACAAAACGTTAGAGATGGCTTATCAACATTACTGGTTTCCTAATATGTCTAAGTATATTCGTAAGTTTGTTGAAAACTGTATCACTTGTAAATTATCAAAGTCTCACTCAGGTAAAACTCAAGCCGAGTTGCATCCCATCCCAAAGGTAAGCGTACCGTGGCATACGATCCATGTTGATGCTACTGGAAAACTTAGCGGCAAAAATAACGTTAAGGAATATGTGTTTGTTTCTGTCCGCGGTAGATCTTACGATCTTTCGTACCTTGCGGTGATGCACTAGGTGTGCCGACTAAAGAACTAAGGGCTGAAGGACCATCTTCCCACTTGGAAGGAAACAAAAACAAGGAATACTTCTTGACGATGTATTTACAACTATATATAGAGCTAGAGCGAGTTATTACTTCTAAGATGAGACCAGAGTAGATTCTAAACAAGATCTGGCGAAAAGAGAAGAGAGTCCAAAAAATGACCATCCCCACCTCTTGGTCACCCCCACTCCTTGGCAGCCCCCACGTTCTTGGGGTTTCATCCCTACTTCCTTGGCTTGGATGTGGCCGGATGCAAACTAATTGCCGGAAGGTCCCAAGGCTCGTCACGGCTGCACACGACCCTTGGGTCACAACATGTGTGCAGCAGCCTTAGACTCCCAGCAGCTACGGCCCTGAGCGGGCGATAAATCTAACCGTTTTACGGCAAGGGATTGCCTCAAGGGTGCCCAGATACGGACGGCAAGCTAATGACGCTGACAGGCCCAACGCCGTAGCCAAACTACAAAAAGTCACGTATCGGGCTCAGGATACAATACAGATGTATAAGAAAACGCAAACAAATGTATACTAGAGCTGTGCCTTAAGACAGTTAATAAACTAGCCGGGAACACATAAGAGTGACGCTACATAACAAATCTATGTACAATGATTAGCACGACACGAGTAGTGATAGTCGCAACAAATAAAAAACGAGAGATACAACAAAGGGTAAGAATGAACACTGAAAGAAATGTGCACTAAAAACTAAGATTAAAAGATAATTAGCTAAGATCGAAACCAACTAAAATAACGCGGCGCAAACCTTATGGATATGTATATGTATACGTTTGTACAATTATTTACAAGATACTGCTTAACGCACTACAAGGAAGGAGGCAAATACAATCTACGCGGATTTGGTATCTAAATGCTCCTTCGCGATAGACAATAAACATATCTTCGCAACTGGCCTCTTGATGACTCCGATTGCTGTGCGAATGGAAACTACTCTCGGTATATCATCTTGGCCGGGATGGAGCTCCAGAATTCAACCCAGTGCCCACTTCATTGGCGGAAGATTGTCCTCCTTGATCAAGACCATCGCTCCGATAGTTGGAGCATCGAGAGAATCCGACTTCCATTTTTTACGCTGTTGCAACCCGTGCAAATAATCACGCTGCCATCGCCTCCAAAAATGTTGGATCATCTGTTGCAATAACTGGAATCTCTTAGGTCGGTTTTGAGTGATCTGGGTCAGATCGACCTGTAGAATGGCCGTCAACGCTTCTCCGACCAAGAAATGACCAGGCGTCAATGGATTCAAATCAAAAGGATCTGGAGACAAAGGATGGAGTGGACGGGAATTGAGACATGCTTCAATCCGTGTTAACACCGTGTACAATTCTTCGAGCTTCTGCGCACCTATGACACGCTTCATATGCGTTTTGACTGAACGAACCCCTCGTTCCCACAAACTTCCCCAAAATGCGAAGCACTCGGAGGGATGAAGTGCCACTCTATGCCCTTTTGGGCCGCTACTTCTACGATCCTATCATGGTGTGACCGGAAAGATAACAAGATTCCCAGCACCTTTAGTTCATTTCGCGCGCCGACAAAGTTTGTGCTGTTGTCAGAGTAAATAGCCTGACATCTACCACGGCGCGAAATCAATCGATGCAGGCAATTCAGAAACGCGTCGGTGCTCAAGTCGACCGCAAGTTCGATGTGTACCGCCTTTGTGACCATGCAAACAAATATATGTAAATAAATATATGTAAGCCTTTCTGGCAGTACGGACGCGTCCGCGATCAACAACAAGAAAAGAACCAGCATAGTCCACGCCACAGGTAGCGAAAGCGTGAGCAGGAGTGACGCGATCCGCTGGTAGGTTACCCATCTGAGGTTGCGTGCCTTGAGGGCTTGATCGAAAACACCTTGTGACAGACCTGTATCGCACAGCTCTGTCACTAGACACGCGGACCGAACACTTCCGATCCGAACCGAACATTTCCGAAGCACGGTTGTTGCCTAAACCGACCGCGCCGCGTAACCTCCTCGCCTAGAAACTCAACCAACGGGAACCGGATGCCGAATTTCCTCGCATTTGGCGGGAAACGGAAACACGTCACCTCGCAAATACCTCACCGCACCACCATCCCTCACCACCAACCTCTGCCTATAAAAGGCGCTGCAAACGCGGCACAACTCTCCTTTCCTGCCTAGGCAACCGTCTAGGAAACACCATCCTGATTCCGTGAGTACCTCTGACATACTTTCCAAGCTTCCGACGACGAGCTTGTTCGTAGCACGAACCCTTCAGCGTCGACGGCATCCTGGTTCCCTCCGGTGAGAACAGCGTTCCGCCGAAGCAGAAGGGACGAGCCGTCCTTCTGACAAATCCGGTGTGAACAGCGTTTCGCCGAAGCAGAGAAGGCAAGCTGTCCCTCTGACAAGTCAGACGAGCCACCGGCTTCCTCGTGAGACGAGCCGTTCACGAGCCGGTTAGACATGTAGAGACGAGCCATCCTACCTCGTCACCGTAAAACCGTCCGAGAAGTTTCTGCATCAGACTCGCAGTCAATGTAAGGAGACCGAGAATCCCGACTCGGCCCGGGAATTTATCCCTTTGCGACACTCTCCGTCACGAGAACACCCGCGTCGCGAATGTAGCCGCCGCGAGTACGAACGCGAGCAACTACGCGAGCAGTGAGCGCCTCGAAAATGTCATTTCCATGTGTCATTATTTTCTAACCTAGCACCTCGCGTCCGTTCCGCACTCCGACCGATCTCCTCGCCGATGCACGAATCCTGGCACGGCGAGCCATTCAGCACGAGGAGATACCACGCGTCGTCTCGTACGCGACCGGGAACCGAAACCGTTACAACCTTATACAATTTCGCAGCACCTTCCTGGTGACGCGTCTGCCGGATACTAGCCAATACGTCGAATGTAGGGACGCGAGTGTTTGCTGGAACCCAGCATGCAATAATCTCAAATGCTCGCGTCGTACTAGTAAGGCTGCTAATGGACCCGAATTCGATACAATGATCGGGTGCTTCTGATCAAACGCTATCGGAGCGTTCTGAAGACGCCCACCTACCCTGATGATCCCGTGATCGTCAAGGAATGGGCGAAGGGACAGCAACGGACTATCTCTATCTACTTGGTAAGGAAGCGCTCTTGAGTGGCTTTAATTACTACCCGTTCAGCTGATGCGAGCTCATTTACGGATGGGGGACGGTGATGATTGTCCCGCGAAATTCTTCTACCTCGCTCGCCTCGAGCGTTGCTGATGAATCTAAGGATGAACGTTACGATTCGAAGCAACTTGCTGTAACAAGAGTACCGTGTGGCTAAATCTATTACTAGCGGTTCGCGACGCGGCTAATTGTACGATTTGCGCCGGTTGTTGTTCCGGCGCTTCGATCAAGGCTGGCTCAGAATTAGGCCATTCCCTGTTATCAGAAGACAACCAATCTGGACCATGCCACCACAATTTATTGTCTACTAGGGACGACAGTGTTGTACCGCGGGACAGAAGGTCCGCGGTATTATCGGCTGATACTACATGGTTCCAACTGCTACTCGTTTGTATTTCGGCCGTTTTATTTGCTACGAAGGTTTTCCATCTGCATGGTCTATCCCTTATCCAAGCCAGGACGATTTGACTGTCGGTCCAACAATACTCGCGGGTTGAGCAAATGCGCAGGGATTCCCGTATCTTTGTTAATAGTTGTGCTAGTAAAACGGCCCCACATAATTCTAGACGCGGCAGGCTAACGGTTTTTAAAGGTGCTACCCGCGATTTGGCAATTGCACGATCCACGGCCCATTGTCCGCCCTCGAACGGCGGCCCCGTATGCCCGTTCCGAAGCGTCCGAGAAGCCGTGCATCTCCACATGCAGGCAAGACAATACCACACGACGAGGAATACGCAAGGAGGATATTTCCTGCATTTCGTTTCTGAACGCAAACCATTGGGAATGCAGATCCTGCGTGAGGCCTTCATCCCAATCTAATTTAAGCTGCCAGAGTCCTTGCATGAAGAGCTTGACCCTAATTATGATTGGACCAATAAGTCCCAGTGGGTCAAAAATCTGAGCTATTTCCGAGAGGATATGACGCTTGATGATTCTAGGAAACGTACGATAATTGCTACTATACCCCAGCTCGTCGGTGGACACGAACCACAAAAGGCCTAACGTCTTCGATTCCCTATCAACCGCCTTGAATTCTAAGTTTCGTGTCTCACCGCAGACGGGATCGAAAACTCTAGGGTCGTTGCTTGCCCACTTTCGTAACGAAAAGCCAGCTTGCGCTAAAACACTGTTCAATGATTTATGCAATTCCAAAGCCTGCTCGAGCGTCTCACAACCCGTCAATAGGTCATCAACATAGAAGTCCTTTAAAATTGCCTTACTGGCCGAAGGGGCTGACCGCGCGGAATCCTTGCCTACCTGCTGCAAGGCCCGAGTTGCTAAATACGAGGCCGAGGCCGTGCCATAAGTTACGGTATTTAATGAATAGGCACCTATATCCTCGTCCTTACTAAAACGCCAAAGGATTCTCTGATATGCGATCTTCTTGCGATCCGGTTGGCGTACTACGACTTGCCTATACATTTTAGCGATGTCAGCCGACAGCACAATATTGTGAATTCTAAACCTAATCAAGATACTAAAAAGGTCGTCTTGTACCGTTGAGCCCACAAGCTGTGTGTCGTTCAGGGAAACGCCCGTGGAAGTTTTCGCGGACCCATCAAAAACCACGCGAAGCTTGGTGGTCGTGCTATCTTCCTTAAAAACTGCATGATGCGGCAGATAAAAACTATTTTCGTCCCGCGTTGCATCCTTCATTTCTAATTTGGTCATGTGACTCAACTCTATATATTCTCGAAGGAAGTTTCTATATTGTTTTTCGAGATCGGGGTTCCGTCGAAACCTCCGCTCTAAATTTAATAAACGACGCTCCGCTTGGTTGCGAGATTCGCCTAATTCATGAACTCGCTCGTTGAATGGTATGTGTTACGTACGGAGGCTTTGCCTACGTGACTGTTTGCTCCCTTCTTGGAACCATGTGTTCATGTATACAGGAGGCCCGGATCACAGGTCCAAATAAACAGCTTTCCCCTTATGGGAAAGTCCCCAAGAACATTTTCCAGATTTTTACATTACCCCCACTACCATTTGTCATAAACATTTTGAACTATATAAAAGGTCCCAGCTAGTCCACCACGGGCTTAGTTCTTCTCTGAATACAGATCAGTACGCGTCTAGTAAGATAGGGTTCTTATTCCCTTTCGATCAAATCCTGTAACGCGCTTCAACTGCGATTCTAAAGGCAAGTTAGCTAAATTACCCCCGCATTTCTCAGTGCGTGAAAACCGAGAACTCGGGAGCTAGGATTCCGCGATTACACTATACTAGTAACAAGTGTAACCAATCAATTCTTTTTGATTATATTGTATTTTACCAGACATTTGAGAGTCTTTAATCTCATCCTCCACATCCATTTATAATTCCAGTATCTAGCTATACTCCCACATAGATAAACCTTTACCGTTCGAGGTTTATCTATTATTTCTTTTAGAGAGTTACGAGAGCCGATTTCTCCTAAAACCTTACCCTTACCGAAATCCTGTGACACCCGGTGGTGAAAAAGACACCGGCTAGTTCACGATTTCCATCTAGTGGCGACCCGGTGGTGAAACAGACATCGGCTAGTCCACGACAACCCTTTCCTATCTAGTGGCGACCCGGTGGTGAAACAGACACCGGCTAGTCCACGACTACCTCGTTCTTCCTACCTAGTGGCGACCCGGTGATGAAACAGGCCCGGCTAGTCCACGAAAACCTATCCTGTGACACCCGGTGATGAAACAGGCACCGGCTAGTTCACGACAATCCCGTTCAGAAGAACAAACCTCGGCCACGTCTTATCCGCCAACCCTCGGCTCGTAACATATGCTAACAACGAAATGCCCCCTTTCGTCGCGAGTTGTATGTTTTCTAAAATGCTATTCGCACGTTATCTTCCACGGCACCGATGTTTCCTACCTCCTCTAGTCCCAGAATCGCGACACGCTTTTCTCGAGCTGAGCGTTCGTTACCACGTGACAAGCGCGGAAGTCCTTTCCGTCTAAGTGCCGATTTGACCACGGAATGCTACCGCCTAATACCCAGCCGAGGCGAGTTTTCTGCCACATCAAATTTCCTAGTCCGACTTTTATCTGCCCAACGTATAGACAGGGTCCGCGGGAACCACTCCGGAGGGTATCGGAACGTTGACCTTGTTCAAGGGAATATTTGGCATTTCCTCGGTAATTTTCTCGATTACAAGACGTGACAAATCTGCCTTAAAATCGGCATGACTAAACGAGATGCGCAGCTGTGTTGTGGATCGAATCGGGTTTCTGACTCGTCCCAAACCACCGACTATTTTTTCGACGGCTCGATGAGGCAACGCAATCCGATCGCAAAATTAACGACTAACAAAATTTACCTGAGATCCCACGTCCAATAGCGCGCGACATTTATGCCTATTTCCCTTGCTATCTATTACATAGCTACTATGCATACCTATACACTAACGCTGTCGAAAGTACAATGCATTCGGTGACGACATCAGCTGAATTTGCGACACACGACTGCGCAACGTGAGAAGTAGTCGGTGCAGGGAGTTCTTCATCTTCCATCTCGTTAATGCCTGCGTCCTCTCTATGTAGCAAAGTGTGATGCTTTCTGCTACACTTACGATATTTCCCGCGGATGCATGCCTTGATACTGTGTCCCGGGGATAGACAGTTGAAACACAAGTGAGAGCGTTTCGCAGTGTCATGCCTTTCCGAAAAGGGCATGGCCAGCCAGTTTGCACAATGTTGCAGCGTATGGTTTCCGTCGCATAGCACGCATTTGTTAAACTTGCTAGCGATATGGGAAGCTGCTACGTATTCTCTATTTCCGCTTCCGCGCGGTTTGCTAATGTTTGGGCGCTCGGACGATGGGCCGCTGCCGGATGGCTTATTCGCATCTCTTCGCGCGAGATAATGCGTCCGTTGCTCTAAAAATGCGGTGAATTCCTTAAAGCTTGGAATCGCGGGCGACTCCATCACGCGCTTTTCCCATTCATCGAGGGAGACGCTATCCAATCCCTTCGCTAAGCAAGCGCTGATGAGCGCATCTAATATTTCCTGCGGTTGTAGCAGAAATTCGAGAGAGCGTAAATTGTTTACCACCATGTTTATGAGCTCGCTAAGTTATGCGCCAGTTGATCGTTTGACTGACTTAATATCTAACAATGATCTTACATGGTGAGCGACTAATGCCTTTGAATCTTTATAACGTTCCTCTAATCGCGCCCAAGCTAATTTATAATTTTTTTCTGAGACGCCAAAAGTCTCTATTACTCGTGCAGCAGGACCCGGGAGTGACGCGACTAAATAATTGGAACGATCGATGTCCGTTAGCTTTTCTGACTTGTTTACTAAAGAGTTAAACGTATCTCTAAACCGAATCCAATTGCCTACATCGCCATCAAACCTTGGCAGTTTTATGATAGGCAGGCGCGTCGCGGGGGGCGGAGTCACGGAATGCGGATCGGATGGATTCGGTGTGGCGCTCTTTTCCGACGATGTCTCAGGGGTTGACCTACCACGAGCAATTCTTAGCCTAGCCTCGGCCGCAGAAATCGTATGGAAATATTTTTCCTCAAACTGCTCGCGCTCCGCGGACTGAGCCTCCTCATGCGACGTATCCGTGACAGCGGTTTCTATTTTCGATTGTACTGCATCGAACTTCAAGTAAATACTTTCGTTTGCCCGAACGCGTTTCTCAAATGTATCTATGTCTGCACTAATGTCCGCTGACTCTATAAAATTCGCAAACTTAGTCAAACGGCCTTTCAAACTTCCGCGCTCAGCTATTTGTGGTTTTAACAAATCCATGCTATACACGGTAGAAACACGGACTAAAAACAAGGATAATGACTCACGGAACCTGAAGGGATGGATCAGCGTTGGCAAGCAGCTTCAGCAGATCTTCTCCGAGGATGTTCGTTCTATCCTGGCAGCCAGGATGCGGCCAGACTAGTGACACAACCAAATGCCTTCCTCGATGCCAGAGATCCAAACGATGGCAGAAGGCTTCCGTGGTCAGCACGCTCTGTTCTCTCCTGATCCAAATGACAGCTATGGTACTCTTGAAGCTGTACGCCGCTTGCTCCTATCACGTCCAGGGGGGTGGTGAACGTTGTCGTCACACACTGGCGCCACGCTGGATGTGCAAGTCGATGTCCAAACTTCCAAAGGAACCAAGTTCCTCGACAAGGTGTAGTTTTCCAAATGTCAAATCCGGCTCGAAGGACCAATGTTTCTGTCCGCGGTAGATCTTACGATCTTTCGGACCTTGCGGTGCTTGCACTAGGTGTGCCGACTAAGGAACTAAGGGCTGAAGGAGCACCTTCCCACTTGGAAGGAAACAAAAACAAGGAATACTTCTTGACGATGTATTTACAACTATATACAGAGCTAGAGCGCGTTGCTACTTCTAAGATGAGACCAGAGTGGATTCTAAACAAGATCTGGCGAAAAGAGAAGAGAGTCCAAAAAATGACGGCTCGGCCATCCCCACCTCTTGGTCACCCCCACTCCTTGGCAGCCCCCACGTTCTTGGGATTTCATCCCTACTTCCTTGGCTTGGGGGTGGCCGGAGGCAAACTAATTGCCGGAAGGTCCCAAGGCTCGTCACGGCTGCATACGGCTGGTTACCAACCCTTGGGTCACAACATGTGTGCAGCAGCCTTAGACCCCTAGCAGCTACGGCCCTGAGCGGGCGATAAATCTAACCGTTTTAGGGCAAGGGATTGCCTCAAAGGTACCCAGGTACGGCAAGCTAATGACGCTGACAGGCCCAACGCCGTAGCCAAACTACAAAAAGTCACGTACCGGGCCCAGAATATAATAGTGTTTGTGTTCATCGACGCGTTTACCAAATTCGTAATTTTACGACATACAATCAGTATAGACGCGGCTAGTGCCATTACAGCACTAAATCACTGTGTAAATTTGTTTGGGGCTCCGTCTAGAATTATTTCCGATCGGGGCAGATGTTTCGCAAGCAGTAACTTTCTGCAAGATCCAAAATATTAACCTGCACCTAATCGCTACGGGTACGTGTCGTGCCAACGGTCAGGTAGAGAGAACGATGAGCACGCTTAAAAATATGCTAACAGCGACAGAACTAGATAATAGCAAGTCCTGGCAAGAGTCTGTTGAAAGTGTTCAATTAGCATTGAATTGTACAGCGAATCGTACTACTCAACACAGCCCCTTAGAATTGTTTATAGGCAAAGTTGCCAGACCAATGTCTTTGTCAGTCGTTAATAATGAGGAAAAAGAACTCGACCTTTCGGATATCAGAGAACAAGCGACTCAAGCGATCGATCGAAATGCCGCGAAAGACAAAACGCGATTCGATAGTAATAAAGCAAAAATTATTAGATTTTCGTTCGGAAACTACGTTCTTGTAGAAAATCATGAACGAAATCAAACGAAATTGGATGCTAAATTTCGCGGTCCGTATCAGATAGTAGAAGTTTTGCCTAATGACAGATACAGTGTGAAGTCCGTAAATAGCAATAGAGTACTTAAATATGAGTACACATGAGCGATTGAGATTGAGATTGATGCCTGATAGTTGTGTTCCCATAGAGCTTGATGCATGTAGTAATTGTAGTGATACGGAATTAACAGAATGCGCCAGTGTCGGCGATGACAACAGTGAGGAAAGAAACATGTGAAAATTCATGCGTCGTGCTTATTAGTCATAAGCCATTATTCCTAAACCCAGTTTAGCTGGTAAAGGAGGCGGGGCGATGTAACACTAGGCGATGGATGTATTTGGTCATGTTGATGACTGTGAGATGAGTGATCACATGGTTGATCAAGAGTCACGTGGTGACTGTGAAAATTCATGTGTCGTGCTTATTAATCGTAAGCCATTATTCCCAAACCCGGTTTAGCTGGTAAAGGAGGCGGGGCGATGTAACGGCAGGCGATGAATGTATTGGGTCATATTGATGATTGTGAGATGAGTGATCACATGGTTGATCGAGAGTCATGTGGTGACTGTGAAAATTCATGCGTCGTGCTTATTAGTCGTAAGCCATTATTCGCAAACCCAGTTTAGCTGGTAAAGGAGACGGGGCGATGTAACGGCAGGCGATGGATGTATTGGGTCATGTTGATGACTGTGTAATGAGTGATCACATGGTTGATCAAGAGTCACGTGATGACTGTGACATGTGAGACCACATGGTTGGTCAAGAGTCATATGATTTGACTGTGTGATGTGTGACCACGTAGTTGGTCGGTTGCCACATGGGTTGGCTTTGTTTTGTTGTGTCCAGTGGTGGACTAAGTTTTTGGTATTGTTGTCTTGAGCTCACTGTGTGTCAGAACGGATCATGTAAAAAATATGAAATAACTTCTGAAGACTTAAAAAAACTATACTGATAAAGGAATTGAGCATTTTATTTCCCACGAAACACTAAGATTTTTTGAAAGATTCTCAATTTCTATAGAATTTTTAAAAAAAGATCCCAATTCATGGAAAGATGACGATTTCAAATCTGGATTAAACATTGTATAAAACTTAAAAGTTGTTAACGACATTGCTGAGCGTGGTATTAAGGATGTGGAAACTATAGTTTGTGGTGGTACACTCACACCACTAGACCATATACGTATATGAGGATTGCAAGGGTTCCGTATCTGGCGAATTACGTCTCTATAATGCATATTTGGGACGGATCTATTAGGGACGTATCACGAAATTGCCTAATTTTGCGTTATCGAGTCGTTATTCGCATCATTCGAGAAAATTTAGATGAGCCGTGCGAGGCAATGGACGGCGCGACGGTGCTGCCACAGTCAAGTGACATACATTTTCATAAATATCGAGAGAATTAGGATTCTTATAAAAAAAAGTACGATACGTCCCTAACGGCGGGGACACATACAATGTCAATGCAACATTTATTATGTTAAACTTTGCGCATTTAAACGCACAATTCGCCAGATTCGAGAGATATATCCAAAGCAGTGGGTTCTGCCAAACTATAGTTCCGGCATTTTTCGCTACGAGCGCTTATCTGTTTCTGATAGCGCTGTTTCTGATCATTGAATCACTCTTAGGGTGAGTTTATACTCGCGGCAAGCCACGGCAAGCCCGAGCCAAAACCCATAAATTTCGAGCTCGGGTTGACGGCTCCCTGTTGTGCGAACACGGGAAAAAGGACCCCATGGGCCCCACGGCTTCTCTAAGCGAACTACCGATAGCTCTCCTTTAAGACATCGTGGAAATAGGAAACGTTCCTGCCACTTGGTGTGAAATCTTCTTAAATAATAATTTAAAATAATTATTAGAAAATATATCAGACACACATCTCCTTGTTCTGCAAATTTTTCCACCGGTTCAAGCGTGTGAAAAAATTTTTAAAAGTATAGTATTCTACGTAAACTTGCACAATTTCAAGAAAATTGTGGTTCCGCGGAAAAAATTTTTTTCTGACATGCTATACATCATTTCCCGCAATTTTTTCCACGCTGATTTCAAATCTGGTCTCAAAATTTGTCTACGATTTCGGGATTTTGCATAAAATCAAATGTTTTGCGGACAAAACTAGTGAAATCATTTCTTCGTTGAAATGATTTAATAACTCATTAGTTTGAAGATATATTGTATTTCCTCATATGTAAAACACAATAAAAATAAACATGATGAAGTATTTGAACGTTTGCTTGACATATCGCTGCTATTGTCGCTGGCATTCCTTGTAGACTGTGTGTGTGTGTGACTGTAATGTAATTTCAATTAGATACCTATTTTCCATAGTTATATTTTCAATTACACAGGAAGCAAGGTAGGTATTTAATTTTTTTCTTGAATCTTTTAACTTGTGGCGATATTGCACGTGGCAATAATGAGGGTAGAAGGCGTCGTACCGTTCGTCCGTTAGCTTAAGCCTTAAGCCTATAAATTTTATGACAGGTAAGGACGGGTACCGGGCAACTGTGAAAATGAGGCTATTGTAAAAATAAGTTCCTTTGACGAGCATCAATTTTTTTATGACCACCGTCCGAGGAAAACACGAAGAAAAACACGTGGCCAACACGTGTACCAACTCAGAAATTACAACAATAGGTTGCAACGTTGCCCGAAAAGGCGTGTTGCCCGCCGATTTGTTTATACGGCTGCCCCCCGTAAGAGCGATAGCGGAGCAGCAATAGGCTAAGACCAAAGATATTAAACCGTTACCGCCCACTACTACGCGGTTTTAGGGGGTGGCAAGACGCCATCTCGCATGGGTCCGAACTGGTGACATTGTATTGATGCGAGCCTGAGTAGAAGGTTTCCAGGCAGGGCAACGGTGACGCGCCTATGTAGGTGCGAGTGCACGGCCCGATTGGATCAGAGAGGAAGAGGCAGGCCTCGTTTCACACGCACTTTCGGCTGTGTCGAAATATTGGCTGCAGCGGCCACGCATACTATGTAGCGTGCAACCTAGAAGTCAGGACATTGAGACTACGGCTGTGGTGGGGGTAGGCAGACTTTACGATAGGCGCGTTTTGTTTGTGGGTGCCGTTCCCGGGGCTGTTCTCTATGGAGAGGTTTAGGATAGGTCATTGTACTATTGAGCGGGAAATCAGCACTTTCGGATAGCACGTGTTTACTGTAAAGTAATTTGGGCCCCGACTTGCCCGGCGAAATAAAAATGCTAGATCCGAGCAATCTAAAAAATAGCACGCTCAGTCGTCCCTGTTGTAAATGTTCACTGTTTCTACATACCTGCAAAGTGAAGTGTCTACCTTTTTTCACTGAATTATAACGGCTACGACGGCTGGAAAAATGGTTTTTTCAAGCTTGCGGTACTTTTTTTTATTTGCTTAAGGCTTAAGCTAACGGACGAACGGTACGACACCTTCTACCCTCATTATTGCCACGTGCAATATCGCCACAAGTTAAAAGATTCAAGAAAAAAATTAAATACCTATTGCTTGCTCCTGTGTAATTGAAAATATAACTATGGAAAATAGGTATCTAATTGAAATTACATTACAGTCACACACACACACAGTCTACAAGGAATGCCAGCGACAATAGCAGCGATACGTCAAGCAAACGTTCAAATACTTCATTATGTTTATTTTTATTGTGTTTTACATATGAGGAAATACAATATATCTTCAAACTAATGGGTTATTAAATCATTTCAACGAAGAAATGATTTCACTAGTTTTGTCCGCAAAACATTCGATTTTATGCAAAATCCCGAGATCGTAGACAAATTTTGAGACCAGATTTGAAGTCAGCGTGGAAAAAATTGCGGGAAATGATGTATAGCATGTCAGAAAAAAATTTTTTCCGCGGAACCACAATTTTCTTGAAATTGTGCAAGTTTACGTAGAATACTATACTTTTAAAAATTTTTTCACACGCTTGAACCGGTGGAAAAATTTGCAGAACAAGGAGATGTGTGTCTGATATATTTTCTAATAATTATTTTAAATTATTATTTAAGAAGAATTCACACCAAGTGGCAGGAACGTTTCCTATTTCCACGATGTCTTAAAGGAGAACTATCGGTAGTTCGCTTAGAGAAGCCGTGGGGTCCTTTTTCCAGTGTTCGCACAACAGGGAGCCGTCAACCCGAGCTCGAAATTTATGGGTTTTGGCTCGGGCTTGCCGTGGCTTGCCGCGAGTATAAACTCACCCTTACTCGGTGGACACTGTACCGACACCGACAAGAGTCGGTGGTGCCGGTAAAACAGAGGACGAGAAAAAAGATATTGCCGATAAGTTAGGATACATACGCAAACGTGACGTCACTATACGGATGCTGCAGCGTCGGTGTGCTCGAGTGAGAGTGTATGGCACATAATCTCCGCTCGGGCAGCGTGTACGTGTGCCTAGGCTGATCGCAAGAGTTCGGAATCTGTCGAAATATGTCTCTATAATGCACATTTAGGATCCCTACGTAGTCACAATCGCTAGATAAAAGATCAATCTATTAGAGACGTAACCCGAAATGGCCTAATTTTGCGTTTTCGAGGTGTTATTCGCATTATTAGGAAACATGTTTGGGAGGCTCTGTAAGCAGGCTTGACTAGCCGTACCGCGGCGCGGTGTGTTGGAATTTATGTAAGAAACAAAAATAATCTACTATTACTTAGTAGGTTATATCATTACTTTACTTTCGAGAACGCTCGAAAGATACATTGTATCTACGCGGTCCACGTCATGGGACCGTCAACCTTCAAGTGTTTCTGAGATCGTCATTCGTTTTTCCAGAACGATTTTCACTCGCGTCCTAAATCTCAAAGAGTATAGACGTGCCTCTCTACGTGATTTCAAATATATAGATCTAAATAAAATTCCATTTACAGTTTATATAGCCTTCACAGTTTATTTGTATACCTATATTCCAACACGGTGCATAGTGGGACAAACCGATGAATTCTGTGTCAAAATCAAAGAACGTTCGATAGGAATGAGATAGAACGATGAAATTTTTTTGGTGTGGTGGGGGGGCGGGTTCATATAGCTGGAATTGTGTCGTTGTTTTCTCAGTTTTCGGATGGATACGTATGAATACATATATATATGTATTCGTTGTGATTTTGTTCTAGCTACATCGGGCATGTGGTCTTCGAAAAGAAACCCTCGGAATAAATTTCTGCTAGAGCGACGAGGCGACGAAGGTAGCCGTGGCCAAGTGGTGCAATAAACACGGCTGGGCAACTCGGCGACCAGCCAGGCATATCGGTATGAGACCGCAGAAAATCCAATTGCTAAACTTGTTTATTTTTCATATTTTTTCATGGGAGTGACTTGATTCAGTTCCGTGGCGTTCTTCCGATTAGAGCAAGACAAAACGCGATGGAATTTGGACTGTGTAGAGTGATGTAGCTATTTCATTTCTAAATGTAATCGTGGATGTATTCGGAGTCTTCGAAAAGAAACTCTCGAAATAATTTTCTGCTAGAGCGACGAGGCGACGAAGGTAGCCGTGGCCAAGTGGTGCAATAAATACAGCCAGGCCACCCGACGGTCACTCAGATATACCGCAGTGAAACCGCAACTAAGACAATTTCGAAGCGAAACTGTACACTTCTTCTTTGGTCTTTGTATTACGGATGTGTATTCAATATGTGCAGAATTTTTTGGAAGTAATCGACTGACTAATATTTCCAGATGTGATGTTGATGCTGTATAAATGCTAATCAAGTTGATTTGGGTTTTTAATCCTTTATATAAAATGTTCAAGGTTCATCAGTGCCTTCCATACGAAAGAGTATAGCCGGATAAGCATGGGCCAGCGGCCCCCGCTCCGATTTTCCTGATTCCTGTCTTAAAACATCGTTTTATGTCGTTTCATCTTTTATCTAGCGATTGTGACTACGTAGGGATCCTAAATGTGCATTATAGAGACATAGTTCGACAGATACGGAACCCTTGCAATCCGTCTAGGTGGGAAAGGTGTTCCTAGGGCGCCTAGGCGCGGAACGAGAGCGAGCCGCTGTCCGCTACGGTTTTTATAGCCCTCGGTTGGTGGTGAGGGGAAGTGGTGCGGAAAGGTGTTCGGCGGAAGTTCCGGTGACGTCGCGTATCCGTTTCGGGGGGAATTTCGTTTCCGTATTGTTCCAGAATACCTCAGACATGTACGCACACGGACGGTATATGTATGTGTTCGTATGTTAGTATGTATGTAGGGTGTTGACACCGGTGGTGGTGCCGTTGTGAACTCCCCTGAATATTTGATATTAGCAACAGTAACGACGCGACGTCGTTACTGTTATTTATTGATTGCGGTTTTCGTTTTGTTTATCAATTGCGATTTGGAATGTGACGGTTGAATGAAAAAGACGTGTTTCTCAGACGGAGATTTCATTAATTCAGCGCGCTTGTTTGATTGTATTTGATGTTGAGTTTAAAACATTATACTTTTCTTGTTGTGTTATTGAGTTATTTCATAACTGACGTATCTTATCCTACATTTTTGGGGGCTCGTCCTAAAGTCAGTGCGTGCGAAGACGTTTCAGTGCTGTGATTGAAAATATTTCGGAGCTACATCCGCGATGTCGTGTCGAGAAGTAAACGCGCTTTCGGTAGCAGAACTTAAAGACATTCTGCGAAGTCACGGTTTGCAGACGTCTGGTGTTAAGTCCGAGCTTATAGCGCGGTTATTGGAACACGATCCATCATGCCGATGGACCATCTCCGGTCAGAGCAGCGAAACTGCGGAGGGAGATAATTTCGTGAGCGAGACTCATCGTTCGGACGATACCGTGAGGAACGAAGACCCAGAGCAGGTTCGTCGAGAGATTACCCTTCTGAATCGGGAGAGGGTAATAGCAGAGAGGGAACTAGAATTGGCGAGACGAGAACTCGCGTTGTTGCAAGGAGCGCGAGGTTCGAGGGGTCCGGAAGACGTGAACCTGACGGCAGAAAACACACGCGGACGAGTTGGTGTGAAAACTGTCGCCGAGCTGCTCGCGTACTTCGATGGGAAATCGGAGGACTATCCGATGTGGGAAAAACAGATAAAAGTGTTACGGAGAACGTACAGATTGAACGATGACGAGACGAAAGTGTTGGTGGGATTGCGTGTTCGAGGAAAAGCGAGAGATTGGGTTCACTCGCGATCTGAATTTATTGAACTGCTCGCTGACGATCTGCTTAAGAAGTTCGAACAGATGTTTTATCACAGGCCGAGCAACATCCTCTTGCGCGACCGATTGCGGGAGCGAGTGTGGAAAAAGAACGAGTCTTTTGAGGACTATTTCCACGATAAAATTGTAAAGGCGAACCGTGTACCGATAGACGACGAAGTTGAATTAGTCGACCATATCATCGAGGGCATTCCGGACAGGTCACTGAGGGCGCAAGATGCATTGTTTCAAGACCCCAGAAGTATTGCTAGCAGCGTTCGAACAGTTGATGCTTCCATCAACGGGCTACGCGGGAAATCCATTCACAGATGAGCGGCAGAGACCATCAACGAACCGACAAGAAGGGGGAACGTGGCGGAAGGATCAACCGAGGAGGTGCTTCAACTGCAATGAGGGTCATCTGAGTGCAGACTGTCCGGCAAAGTCTCGCGGTCCAAAGTGTTTTCGGTGCGGCCAACATGGACACCTTGCGCCGAACTGTCTGAAGCGAGAAATTGGCGCGGAAAAAGCGGTGAATTTAGTAACGCGATTTGCCTCGACTGAATCCTGTAAAGCGGTGAGAGTGAATAATGTAGAATTAATGTCCATAATAGATACCGCGAGTGATCTAACGCTGATGAGAGCGTCTTGTTACGTAAGAATAGGAGCACCGTGCTTGCAGATTAGCGAAATGACTTTTGCGGGCGTCGGGTCAAACGATAATAAGACGTTAGGCAAATTTGTGACCAGCGTTGTTATCGATGAACACGTGTATGAAATTGAATTCCACGTAGTATCGGACGTTTTAATGAAGCACGATTTACTTCTAGGTGCAGACTTTTTAAATACAGTTAGGTTAGTAAGAAACGGCCGAGAGATATTGATCGAGAAAATTCGGGAAGACTGTGTGGCGGGTAAACGCGTCGATGATAGTATGCCGGAAGTTTTTCGGATTGTATGTGAGCGTGACGACGTAGATGTAGCAAATATAGGGGATATTGCGATTCGAGAACGAGTGAAGAATGTTGTTACCGAGTACGCGCCGATAGAGAAAAGTGCGATGGACGCTAATATTGTCGAGCAAATATTGACGGACGGTCGCGGTATAATAGTAACATACGAGACCGAGCAAGCGAAATTAATGGAAATGAAGAAAATAGAGGAGCAAAAGGAGTTGCAGACGCAGTTGGATAGAGTTTGCGAGGAGTTGCAAATGGAGAAAGATAAGAGCAGCCAGACCAAGGAACGTCTACGACAGGTGGATGCACAACTGCAAAAGGCAAAAACAAAATTACGTGAGATAGAGACAGAAAGGGTTACTACCGAAGAAAAGATTCAGATGCTGCAGGCGAACCTGAAGAGTCTGACCACTGAGATGAAACAGAAGGAGCAAACGAAGATGGAGGACATGCAGAAGACGTTGAAGAGTAGCGAGGTCTTGATCGCTGAGGTCGAGAAGCAGAAGGACAGCTTCGAAGCACGATTGTTCGAATCGGAAGAGAAGAAGAGCGCGAAGGATAATGACACAATGAGCAGGATCAAAGAACTGTCTAAGAAGCAAGACTCTGTCACCAGGGAGTGCGGTGTGGAAAGACTTAAAAAACAACATATTGAGGACGCGCTGAACGAAACGGAGGAAGACTGGACCGCTCAGTATCAAGAAGAACGAGGCAAGGTCGAAGGCAAAAGAGAGCATTCCTATGATCCAGGAGGAGAACCGAAGATCATATAATAAGAAGCGAAAGAAAGCTGTCGAGGAAGGCGACCTGGTAGCCATTAGGCGAACACAACTTGGTCCGGGTTTGAAGCTTGCGAGGAAGTATCTTGCGAAGGTCCTAAGCAAACGACAACGGAAGCAGACTCCATGAAGCCATGGGTCGGCGTCGACGAAGAAGACGAAGAAGAAACTGATAGTAAAAAGGAGGAAGAGGGAGAGTAAAGTATGCGTGTGTTGTATTGTGTTGTATTGTATTGTGTTGTATTGAGTTGTATTAGGGAGAGTAAAGTATGCGTGTAGTCTCTGAGGGCAGAGACTAGTGTCGGATGGCCGAGTGTAGGGTGGTGACGCCGGTGGTGGTGCCGTTGTGAACTCCCCTGAATATTTGATATTAGCAATAGTAACGACGCGACGTCGTTACTGTTATTTATTGATTGCGGTTTTCGTTTTGTTTATCAATTGCGATTTGGAATGTGACGGTTGAATGAAAAAGACGTGTTTCTCAGACGGAGATTTCATTAATTCAGCGCGCTTGTTTGATTGTATTTGATGTTGAGTTTAAAACATTATACTTTTCTTGTTGTGTTATTGAGTTATTTCATAACTGACGTATCTTATCCTACATGTGTACCAACATTGGGCCTGCCCAATGTTTTACCGGCCATTATGAAGCTCTCCAAGACGCCACTCAATCTTTTTTGCTCCTGAAGTGCTCCTGAATGAAGTTGCCTGAATGCTCCTGATGACGAAGACCTAGACAGCAATGCAATGATTACTCAGATGGCAGCTGACAAAAACATCGAGGAGTATTATGAAAACTACACTATTTACCCCATTCATCATCCTCGAGGCAGTGCCTCGAGTTCAGATTTTTATCAACTTAAAAAGATATTGGCTGCTCCTATTGACTCTAGGGACAAGCTTTTGGATGTAAAGTGCTTCCCAGACTTATATCCTGAGGGCAAGTTCGGCCAATTCCAACTCAGACCTGTCAATTTGTCTCACGCTGAGTACATTAAGTGTAGAATCAAGTCAATCCACTCAAGGTTTAAGCCACTAAATCATCAGTATTTGTTCTTCTTACTACATGATGCCAACATACGACACCTCAATGCTGGCATCTTCTTCACAATGAATGTTACTCGCATGGGCGGAAGAATAAGTGCCGGTGATTACATGAAAAAACTAGCCAATGAGGAACTCGAAAGTGACATTAATACAATTTTCAATAAGCTGCGAAACACTGAGGAATTCTGGTCCCGAATACGTGGCGACGTCAATTGCATGACGAGACTATGGCCCAGCAACGTGGTTTCTTACTTTGAGTCCCTCAGAATGGGAGTGGGAAGATCTGGGAGAATATTTAAGAGAAATTAACCCTGCAAATGGTGTAAAAAGTCTTTTAGCGAGCTAATTGCACTGGATCCCGTAGCTGCATCGCGGTTTATCGACATCCAGTTTCATGCAATGATGAGTTTCCTCCTTTCCCCTGACAACCCATTGGGAGAAATCGAGCATTACTTCTGGAGTATAGAGCGCAACACTTCCATCTTATGCTGTGGGTCAAGAATGCTCCTATACTTGGCGAGTCAAGTACTGAAGAAGTAGGGGAATTTATCGCCAAACACCTGACTTGCAGGTTGCCTGATGCAAAATTGTTTCCGACCCTACATAAGAGGGTCAAAAATTTCCAGTTCCACAAACACAATGCCTACTGCATGCGGGCGAAAAAGTCTAAAACGGGTAAAATAACTAAAGTTTGCCGTTTTGCATTCGCCCGGACAGTCACCGATAAACTTATAATAAAAAGTGTGACTGAGTCTATTGCAGCTAGGAAGACATTAAACAGCAATAGTTCGCAGCGGCTGTACAGCCTTCCTCGGACATAAGAAGAGGTATCCATTAATGACTATAACAGCGCTATTTTATAAGCTTGGCATGGCAACATGGACTTGCAGTTTATGGGTGAAAAATCCGCAATTTTGAACCATTACATCACTAAGTATGGAACAAAGTGTGAGAAAAGTAAAGCACGCGAAGACTTTGATTGCTTCGACAAAATCGTTAAACAGTCGCTTGTTCAGGATAGGCATGAGGGGCCTTCAAAATCGCGAATGCGGCGCTATGAAAGCAGCTGATACACTGCTTGGGCTTCCGCTGTCCGGTACAAACCCCAATACGAACATTAAGTGGTTAGACACGAGCCTTAATTGAACTCGCCGTCTGAAACCTAGTTACGTTTTGCGTAATCTCCCAGAAGACTCTACCGAGTTATATTTCCCTTCGTGGGTCGACGACTACTACGCTAATCGGCCAGCAAATTTGCAGGAAATCACATTGTACTACTTCCCGCAGTGGTATGAAAAAGTGTATTCCAAGCTCTCTGACAAGCGGGAATCTTATCCAGTCGGAATGGGCATTATATCGTGAAACGACAGAGCCCATTTATCATAAAACACTACCAACATAGCCTAGAAAATAAACCTGAGGAATACTTTCATGCCCTTTTGCTATTGTTTAAGCCTTGGCGTGTACCTTCTGATTTGCTTGATGGGGCAGCTACTTACGCAGAGGCTTTTATCAATGCTAAAGACGCTTTGAAGGATGCTGTTGCAGATTCTAATGCACAAATAGCATTTGAAGAATCAACTGAGAAGGCTTTTAAACTGGTAGATGAAGCAGTAGAGCGCATGAATGCGGACGACAATGACCCAATTGTTAACGATTGTAACAGACCTGCACCGGGCAGTCCTGTCACTAACATACTGCCAAACTCCGCCGACCGGAGCCGAAACACACCGAACACATCGCGTAACGGACCACCGACACCGCGTCATCGTACCGAGAATTACCCTCACCGCCATTACCTACCCCCGCGTCGTAGAACTGTCACTTTGACAACAAACATTCCGCACTATCCGCACGCCTAGAAACTGCATTTTGGCGGGAACCGGATGTAAAAATCCTCACATTTGGCGGGAAACGGATACACGAAACTACCCTTGACACACCACCGCACCACCACCCCGCACCACCAAAGTATATATATAAAAGGCCCAGCAAAGTCAAGACAAATCACTCTCGTCCGATCGTTGAGACAACGATTCACTGAGGCAGTGAATCCTCCGCCGCTATTCTCCGCTCGCCGTGACAGCGGAACTCTAGGACGAACCAACCTCATCTACGTGACGTAGGTATAACACCAAATATTCTCCCGTTCGTTGTAACAGCGAAAGACTCAAAACCTCCTTCAAACTCCGCTACACCGTACCGCTCGCCGTGACGAGTCCCAGATCGAACTCCGCTACCATTCGCCGTGACGACGAACTCCAGCTCACCCTCCGCTACACCGTACCGCTCGCCGTGACGACGAATCCCAGATCGAACTCCGCTACCATTCGCCGTGACGACGAACTCCAGCTCACCCTCCGCTACACCGTACCATTCGCCGTGACGACGAGTCCCAGATCAAACTCCTCTACACCGTACCATTCGCCGTGATGACGAATTCCAGTTCACTCTCCGCTACACTGTACCGCTCACCGTGACGATGAGTCCCTGCTCAACCTCCACTACACCGTATCCTCCGCTGAGACAGCGGAATAACGAATTATCCTCCATCGAGAGTAACCCCGCCTCCGTACACCGGATTCACGCACACCCTCGTCGCAAACATCGCCGCAACGAACACCGTTAACGCGTTTATTAACACCGCGAACCTCATTACAGCGAGACTCTGTTAACATACATGCGACGCCTCGTTATTTCTCCTCACGCATCACATCTTCCCGCACCGACCGCTTCCCCTCGCCGTCTGATCGAACCCCGGCTCGTCGAGCTATCTATCCTCGGGAACGAATGGCGAATCAGACCCGTTACATGGCGCCCGAACAGGGACCTGGTCCGTCTCAATCGCGATAGAAATAACGAGCGCCAGCACGCCGAATTTTTTAGATTATCAAACAAACGAGTTGACACGCGGACCGGGAATTGGCGGGACTCTTAGTACCACCGAGCCACGAGAAGGCCGCCAAATCGAAGCCGAGCGCGATCCCGTTGTGGGGAATTCCGTCCGTATTCCCCTAGGTCGCGGATGTGGCGACACCACGGCGCGGAGGCAGCGTGGCCAGCCTGTGTGACGTGCTTCCCGGTTCCGCGAGCGTCGAGGAGGAACACGCCACGTCACGAGTCATTCACTAGCTCTCGCCACGTGCAGACGCATCGCCATTACGCAGTCTCACGTTTAGACGCCGTCGGTTATTATTCGTCAACAGTCAGACGATTCGTTCACTCATGTTGTGACTCACGTTGTGACTCACGTCACGTTGTGACGTTCACACCGCATCATTTGTTTAATAAACGCTCTCGGTTCTCCGAGATATTATACAGCACGCAGTCGCTAGTCAATTGCTGCTCTCCTAGCAACACGCTCTGCAGGTGTTGGAGCCTGCTGGTCCTTCTATATAAATCCTTCTATATAAATAGTCACCACCCTCACATCTCCAAAGTGGTGACCCCGACGTGATCAGGTAGTTCAGTGAGTGTCGATCAATTCCGACACGTGTGAATTCAGGGGCGATCCTGCGAAGAGAGCATCGGCGGCGACGCCGAACAATCATCCACGGCCAGCGAGCATCGCTACGGACACGGCGTCCGGGCAGCATCATCAACGGCGGGAAAGCTGACCCGCTTCATCGAGCTTGCGGCCTAGAGAGAGCCAGCCGCCAAGGACGACGTTCAGCCGCAGCGGAGTTTGCAGCCATCGGCAGCCATCAAGCTCGCTGTGGGGAACCCTGAGGCATTTCCAAATCAAAGGCAAAGAGCCGTTGATTTGGTTCAACCAGGTAGAAGCGTCCTTCCGCGTAGCGAGAATAACTAGTCAAACTACTATGGCAGACACTGTCATAGCGGCGATCGACGCCGACGTAGCGGTCGGCAATCCTGACCCGACGCGCCCCTACGATCGTCTGAAAGAAAGGATCATAGCCGCGTTCTCGGCCTCCAGCGAGGCGAAGCTCCGCCAGCTGCTGCGCGGTCAGCTGACTACCGAGGGGAAACCCTCGCAGCTTCTCGCTCGAATGCGTAATTTGAGCGGCGAGGCATGCGGCGACGCGGTCCTTAAGTCGGTATTCTTGGAGCAGCTGCCTCAGCAGTGCCGGGGCATCCTTGCCGCCTCAAAATTAGAGTCGCTGCAGCAGCTCGCGGAGCTTGCAGACGCCGTAGTCGAGGCAGTCGGCGCCGGGAGCGGTGAAATAGCGTCAGCGTCGTCGAATCCGACACCCCCGTCGCGGTAGACGGTGCCCCCGCTGTCGGGCGGAGTCCAGTTCGAAGCAACATAGAACGGGACATCGCGGAGATCGCCGCGTTAGTTAGGCAAATGAATTTTCCGCGCGATCATCGTCCGCGCACGCGAGCCGCGTCGGCCGCCCGGCGTTCGAGGTGCCGCCGCCGATCTGTCAGCAATTCCAGCTCCGCGCTGTGCTGGAAGCATAAAAAATTCGGCGCAGCAGCGCGTTCGTGCGTTGCCCCCTGCGCCTGGCAGAACACCCCGCGTGACGCGGAAAACTAAAAAGACCGGCCGTTTCTGAGGCGTCCGAGCCGGCCTCTCAGTCTAAACGCCTCCATATCCGCGACCGTAATACAGGGTTTTCATTCCTTATCGATACCGGCGCGGATATTTCACTGATTCCGAAGCCGTCAAATTTTAAGGGGCAGCCCCAGGCTCTACAGCTTTCCGCCACGAACAAGTCGCGCATTAAAACTTACGGCACGACCCGTCGCGCGATAAATTTCGGTTTACGCCCACCTATTGAGTGGTCATTTGTCATCGCGGATGTTCCATCCGCGATCATAGGTGCAGATCTTCTGGCGCACCACGGCCTCGTGGTGGATCTAAAGAGGCGTAGGCTAGCGGACCCCCTCACCGGACTCCAAACTGCCGGAGTCAGCAAGTCATTCATAGGGCCGTCAATCCATCGTGTCGACCCCACCGCGAAATTCGCGCATATTCTCGCGAAATTTCCCCAGGTGGTGGGAGTCGAACAACCGGCTCCTCTCGAGTCGAGGGGCGTATTCCACCACATAGTGACGTCAGGCCCCCCAGTGGCAGAGCGTGCGCGTCGCCTGCCACCGGCCAAGCTGAAGGCCGCCAAAGCGGAGATCAAACGGCTGATCGAGGCTGATTTGAAGGCCATCAATAGCCGAAACGGCTATTTGCAGGCCATCTAATAGCCCTTGGGCCAGCCCGATACACCTCGTTCCCAAGAAGGACGGTGAGTGGCGCCTATGCGACGATTACCGTCGCCTGAACCGTATCACCGTTCCAGACCGTTACCCGGTGCCGCATTTACACGATTTTCCGAGCATCCTACACGGTAAATCAGTTTTCTCGACTCTGGATTTGCTAAGGGCATTCCACCAGATTCCAGTCGCGCCGGAAGACATCCCGATGACCGCGGTGATTACCCCCTTCGGTTTATTCGAGTACCGAGCAATGACGTTCGGGTTCCGAAACGCTGCGCAGACCTTCCAGCGTTATATTGACCGAGCTCTCAGCGGTCTCGATTTCGTTTTCACGTACATAGACAATATTCTCGTCGCTTCCGCCTCGCAGGAGGAGCACGAGAAGCATCTCTCCATAATCTTCGAGCGCCTTCAACAATTTCACCTCCGCCTGAATTTAGAAAAGTGCCGATTCGGCGTCGAGGAAGTGACTTTTCTCGGCCACTTAGTGGATAAAAATGGGTCCAGACCCACCCCTGAGAAGGTCGCAGCGGTTGCCAACTTTGCCAAGCCCAGCTCCATCGAAGAGCTCAGGCGATTCCTTGGCATGGTCAATTTTTACAGAAGGTGCATTCCGCACGCTGCAAACATTCAGGCCCCCCTCAATGCGTTTCTCCACGACGCGCGCAAGCGGGACAAACGCCCGGTTCCGTGGACCCCTGAGGCGGAATCGGCCTTCGAAACGTGCAAGCAATCCTTAGCAAAAGTTGCTCTTATCGCTCATCCTTCGAGCACCGCTACGGTACGACTCGTCACTGACGCGTCCAGCTTTGCCATGGGCGCAGTCGTCGAGCAGTCATCGAACGATTCATGGCAACCACTCGCATTTTTTTCGAGAAAGTTCACCCCCGCGTAACTTAAGTATAGCACGTACGACCGTGAACTTACTGCCGTATACGAGGCCGTTCAGCATTTTAAGCATTTTCTAGAGGGCCGCGAGTTTGCAATATGCACCGACCACAAATCCCTCGTCTACGCTTTTCTGCAGTCTTCCGAAAAAGCCTCACCGAGGCAATGTAGGCAACTTTCTTTCATCGCGCAATTTTCCACCAACATAGTGTACCTTGCCGGTGAACAAAATGTTGTTGCCGACTCCTTATCACGGATCCAAGCGATCCGTTTTCCGACGCAGTTCGACGTCAACGAGCTGTCTTCTAAGCAGGGGAAATGCCCCGAATTCAAAAAGCTCCTGGAGAGCTCCGACCATTCTCTTAAGATTAAGAGGCTGACATTCGGTACCTCGCACTCTCCAGTATTTTGCGACATCTCCGAGGAGTCCATTAAGCCCTACGTGCCGTCATCCATGCGCGAGCGTGTGTTCGCACTGTTCCACACTGACTCCCATCCAGGAGCGAAAGTCACTGATCGCATTATCCGACAGCGATACGTTTGGCCGAACATGCATCGTGACATCGCACGTTGGTGCAAAAATTGCATTCCGTGCCAGCAGGCCAAATTGCCCGGCACGTCAAATTCCTGCCAAATAAATTCATAGTTCCGGACGGAAGATTCGCTCACGTCCACATTGACATTTTCGGACCTCTTCCAGTGAGCGAAGGGTATCGATACCTGCTCACGATGGTCGACCGTTTCTCGCGTTGGCCGGAGGCCGTGCCGATCAAGGACGCCTCCGCACAAACAATAGCGCGAGCTTTTTTCGACACCTGGGTGTCACGCTTCGGCGCACCCACGTATCTCACCTCCGACCAGGGTACTCATTTCGAGTCCCAGCTCTTTGCTGCCCTCCTATCGCTTACAGGGTGCCAGCGCATTCGTACAGCCACTTACCACCCTGCCGCCAACGGCATGGTTGAGCGCTGGCACCGCGACCTAAAAGCAGCCCTTACGTGCCACTCGCGACAGTGGTCCTGCAGTCTGTCTACAGTCCTTCTAGGACTCCGCACTCGCGTGCGGTTAGACACCCTCGCGTCCCCGGCGGACGTTATGTACGGCACCTCGCTGCGCGTTCCCGGCGAGTTCTTCTTAGAACAGGATTTCGACCCCAATCCGAGGTACTTCCTGGAAGAATTCAGGGAATATATGAGAGAGGTTCGCCCGGTTCCAGTAGCACACCGCGACAAACGTAAGACGTTCTTCTACAAGAATCTCGCGTCATGCACGCACGTGTTCTGTCAGGCCAGGGCGAAGAAGTCCCTCGAGAAACCGTATACCGGGCCGCACAAGGTGCTTGAACGTTGTTCGGACCGAACGTACATTATCGACGTTAACGGCAACCCCCACGTTGTATCGGTCGAGGATTTAAAACCGGCGTATTTCATTCCAGAGGACGAAGCTCCACCGACCGCGAGCGAACGACCACCCGCGTCCGCGAATGCACCGACTGCGATCGAACAACCATCCTCTTCCTTCACACCTGCGAGCGCACATGCGAGCGTTAGGCCGACTGCGCCGAGAACATACTCGCGTAAAAAAGTTTCGTTCGCGAATCCGATCGCGCAATATAAGCGCTAGTGTTGTTACCGCCGTCCATTAGTTATAAGTTAGAGGCTAAGAACATTGTAAAGCTGTGATTTATCCAAAGAGTATTGTAAACAATGTGATAATATTGTATTAGTTTTATAAGTTATCGCGTGCATTTTCGTGTCGCATCCGCACGACACAGCGAAGGCTCTGTAAGCCTTAGGTTGGTTCCTTTTCCTTTTGGGGGGAGAGTACTGTGGGGAATTCCGTCCGTATTCCCCTAGGTCGCGGATGTGGCGACACCACGGCGCGGAGGCAGCGTGGCCAGCCTGTGTGACGTGCTTCCCGGTTCCGCGAGCGTCGAAGAGGAACACGCCACGTCACGAGTCGTTCACTAGCTCTCGCCACGTGCAGACGCATCGCCATTACGCAGTCTCACGTTTAGACGCCGTCGGTTATTATTCGTCAACAGTCAGACGATTCGTTCACTCATGTTGTAACTCACGGTGTGACGTTCACACCGCATCATTTGTTTAATAAACGCTCTCGGTTCTCCGAGATATTATACAGCACGCAGTCGCTAGTCAATTGCTGCCCTCCTAGCAACACGCTCTGCAGGTGTTGGAGCCTGCTGGTGATCCTTCTATATAAATAGTCACCACCCTCACATCTCCAAACCGTCTAACCGCGCGCGCCATCTCCCGACACGCCGCGACACCACGCGCCGGCACGCGCGGAGATTCAAACGTCGCAACAAGGGATGAGTAAGAACAGTCTCCGGCCTACGAAGGAGAGAATCATCGCCGAACTCCGTAAACGGAATCTTCCCACCACCGGGACGACCGAGGAATTACATCAGCGCTGAGCTGACTGTATCAACGACCAGACCGCCGAATTTCTCACCATGACGTAACCAAAAACGCCAACGTTTCTGAGCACCGCCTTGCATCAACCTGGCACAAGCACCAGCAACGATGCCAACATACAGCCGCCCACCAGCGCGATAATCACCCCCACCACAACCATTGATCCAAGCAGAAATATGGACCGTATGAGGAAATGGGGATGTACGAGCGACGGGAAGGATCCCTTCTCGTTTATTGAGAGAATTGCCGAACTCCAGGATGCATACCAGTTATCCGATACCGAACTTCTACGAGGGATCCCGGAGCTCTTACGAGGTGAAGCACAATTATGGTACCGGAACACGCGACGTCAGATCACTACCTTCACCGAATTTACGGAAAAATTCATCTGATTTTTCTCGCCCAACCGAACTCGGCTGCAACGAGAGCGCGAAGCTCACGAACGAACACAGCGCCGCGGCGAGCCGTTCAACCTTTTTAGGAACGCGCTTCTCACATTCATGCGCCGAGCAGCATTCCTCGCGGAAGATCGCTTAGAGCTACTGTACGAAAACATGGCACCGGAACATGCCATATTTATCGATTTAGAGAACATCAGCGATTCCGACAGCCTGCTCAGACAAGTACAACGGATCGAGCGAGCCCAGGAAAAGAAAAATCGCTCCGTACGTACAGCGTCGCGAACCCCAGTCGCCGCCACCGCCAGAAATGTCACACAGGATATTGACGCACAACAATGCGTCTCCGCCATACCAAGGACCGAACGAGACACGCCCCTCCAGAATCGGCAACTCCAGCACCGCCCCGTATAATCCCGACACACACGGCTGGAGATGCAAGCAACGGGGACACACCAGGTACGACTACCGCAATGACTACCGACGATTCTGTTCGCGATGCGGACGCGACGGCGTGCTATCACGCGAATGTCACCCGCCCGCGAACCAGGGAAACGGATCATGGGGACCACCGCAGACAGGCGACCGGCGGCGCCGCCAATAGAACCACCGCCACCAGAAGATATCAAATATAAATCCCGGCCGATGCTAACCATAAAAATACTCGGCCGAGAAATCGACGCACTGCTCGATACAGGAGCGCAACTGTCATGCATCAACGACGAAGTCCGCGAATGGGCTCTCGCGCAGGGTATCCAGCCGACAACACCCATCACGGTCATCAGGCTCGCCGACGGATCCAATACACACTCCGCCGGCATAATAAGGATCCCCTTCTTCGCCTGGGGCTACGAGTGGACACAGGAATTTACCATCCTACCTAACATGGGCCCACCAGTCCTATTGGGAATACAAGCGATAGCCGCTCTGGAGATCGCATTCAAACCACAGCTGGACATCGTTTCCTGGCCTGCCACCTGCCTCGCCGAGCCATGCCTTCAAATAGGCCTCCGAAAACCCCAGGAAATCGACCAGATACAATTCGAAAAATTTCTAGAAGCAGAACTACAACTTTTCGAGGCCGTCACGGGACGTACAACGCTCGTCCAACACCGAATCAAATTGAAGGACGGGATGCCCATTAAACAACGATACCGCCCATCGGAACCCGGCCATGCAGGCCATTATCGACCAGGAAGTTGACAAAATGCTGAAAGAAGGAGTAATAGAACCCTCCAACAGTCCGTGAAGTTTATCCATTGTCATAGTTAAGAAGAAAGATGGCAAACCATGATTCTGCGTCGATTTTCGCAAACTGAACGACCGAGCAGAGAAAGACGCCTATCCGTTGCCTCACATACAGGCCACCCTCGATAAGCTACGAGGAGCGAGATTTCTAACAACCTTAGACCTCAAAAACGGATACTGGGAGATCCCCCTCGAAAACACCAGCCGACCTCTCACCGTCTTTACTGTGCCCGGGAAGGGCTTATTCCAATTCACCGTGATGCCGTTCGGCCTGCACTCGGCCCCAGCGACCTTCCAACGCCTGCTCGACCAAATCATCGGCCCAGAACTCGAACCATACGCATTTGCTTACTTAGATGACATCATCGTCGTGAACCGAACGTACGAGGATCACCAGCAGCACTTCAAGGAAGTTTTTCGTCGCCTACGTAACGCTGGCCTCCGACTTAACCCTGATAAATGGGGTTCTATGAAAATCACCGGCACAGATTTCCCCGACACGGTTTTCACCGACAACATTTCACCGACTCCCGATTTGACCGACAATGATTTTGGCCGACAACGACTTTGGCGGACAACGACTTTGATCGACAACGATTTTAGTAGTAAGGTAATGGGGATTCTAGACCAGGGTGGTTCCCCCCATTCCGGGGGGATTGCCCCCCAGGATCATCCCCTCCCGGGGAAGGGTGCGGGAGGGGGGTATAGCACGAGCTCGTTCGTAGGCGAGGGGAGGGGGGGAGGGGGGTATAGCGCAAGCCCGTTTGTTGGCGAGGGGAAGGGTGGGGGAGAGGGATGGTATTTCTTAATTACCCCCCTCCCCAAGGTCATACGGCGATATTCCCCCGCCCCCTTTTTGGGAGGGTCGTCACGGAAGTGACTTCCGTTGGTTCGCAGGATGTGGAAGTCCATTTTGGTATATATCGCAAAGAATAACTCTCACAGCGGCGATATGCATAAATACGTTTAAAAATTGCAGCGTCAGCATTTTTTCGTTTAAGACGCTATTCGGTTAACATTTTTGTAAATGTTTCGAGACATGGATCAGCATTACATCTAGCCTGAAACTAACCATTGGGTGTAGGAAGTGACATTAGAGAACTGCAGTGATAGCATTTTCTGAGGCACGCGCATGCTAAAACACGTGCATACAAAGACGCGAGTGAAAGAGACATTGAAAATATTAGCGACGGTTTCTAGACTACGTTTTTGCTGAGTCTATATATGACTCAGGGGAGGCTATATATGATATTTTTTATGAAATAGTATACCGCTTTGACGTCAGGAATCTTGAGACAGGAAATTACGGGGAAATATTACACCAAGCGTGCGAAAATGCAATGCTGTATAAATGTTTCGAGACACGGATACAATATCGCGAGCGAATGAGACACTGAAAATATTAGCGACGGTTTCTAGATTATGTTTTTGCTAATTCAGTTGTTTTGGAGAGGCTATATATGTGCACCCCACCAATTAATTTTGTTCAGTCGCCGATTGTGAGACAAAAAAAAACGACGCAGTCATGGAAGAAATTGAACGCCATTTGTGGGACCAATCTGATCGCTTAAGATTGCAGGAAGAATACCTTGCTTGGGAAGAAAAGTGCAACGAATGCCTCGAGTTGCTTGAAGAACATAATCGGGCAAAACGTCCTCGATTATCGATCGGTATTCAACAATCATTGATCGCACCTATCGCAGCTCTTGAGAGTTTAAAATATTCCTTGCAAAGGCGTTTCATACATGAAGCTGCTGGACATACAAGCACAGGACTCTTATGGCGTGAAATAGACACAGCTTTCAAGGGTCGCATGTTAACAGGCGCCGTTATTAATTCCAATTACATTGAACCTCTCAGTTTCCTCCCGAACGCGAGGGAAATTGTGCTTGAAAAAGTACGGAACGCTTTGGAAAAACATAAGTCTTTAAAAGTGAACGCTGTGTTTAATGGTGAATACGTGATAGGTGATCAACGCTCGCGCAAAAGTGTGACCACAAAGAACTGTGAAATCTTTTACACAACCGATCTCGAAGAGTTGTACGAGCTGTGCATCGGGACCGATCCTAACTTCGTTGGAAAAATTTCAGGAACGGGATAGCGGATGGGCATTGTCGCGAATACTCGATCTAACAGTCGGCATCAACAAATATAACCCGCTCCATATAGGGTGTCAAATCAGCGTGCCGAGAGAAATAGCGAAGAAAGCTACAATTACAATGCATGCTTTGCATGGTCGGTGATTGCAGCTCTGTATCCAGCGACAGCCCACGTAAACCGCCAAAGTTCGTACCCGCAATACACAACTGTATTAAAATTCGAAGACATCGAGTTTCCCATGCTGTTGAATCAAATTACCCGGTTCGAAAAGTTGAATGATATTTCGATCAATGTGTATGGTTTTGAAGATATCTTCGAGAAGAAAAAAAGGGCAAAATCATTTTTTTCACTTCGTCTCACTAATCAGAAGAGGAATCAACACGTCAGCTTGTTGTACATACAAGACCAGGTCGACAGTAGTATGGGACATTATGTGTGGATTAAGAACCTATCACGACTCGTTAGTGCACAATTGAGCAAACACAAGCAAAAGAAATTCATCTGTCATCGGTACGTACAAAAAAGTATCATGGTATATCATAACACGTGTAAATAAAATTGTTTTCTTTTTTCAGGTGTTTACACTACTTTTATTCCAACGAAAGATTGCAGGCCCATGAAAGAGACTGTGCAGAACTGAATCGCTGCGCCATCATGTTACTTAGCGAGGACGATAAATGGCTCTCTTTCAACAACTATATGTGGGAAGAACCGCTTCCATTTGTGGTGTACGCCGACCCCGAATGCACTCTGGAGAAGACGGAAGATTGCGGGGAGGAGAAACTTCAATCACATGCATACCAACAACACAGAGTATTTAGCATCGCATACTATGTAAAAAGCCGGGCCACGCTCGGCCGCACGACGCGTGGTCCACCCGGGACAAAAAGGTTGTCGCAGACTCGCGGTTTCCGGCAGCTAGCGCGAATTATCGGGCGCCAGACACTTCTACGTATCGTATAAGATTTCTCACGAAATGAATCGAACGGAAACTTCGAAACTACGAGATTGCGACGACCGCGATTTACCTAGGACAACTCTCTAAGGGCACAGGATGAACACGGGGGGGAACAGGAGACATTCCTTGCGGCAAGAAGGTTTCTCGGAAGAGAATAAACTCTAGATTTTCGGCAACTAAGATCGTTTATTCAACGAAGATGGTAGTACAGGACTGCCGAGACCGCTCGGCAACTCGTAAAGATGTTCGCCGACGCGTCGAATTCAGCAGCACACGGTCTGCACGCGCTCGTACCCTACGCGGGGAATTTACGGCCGAATTCCGATGGAATACGCGATTCTATCTGAGCTTCGTTCGTCACTAAGATTCGCGGAACACGGATCGAACACGTGGCGGCGTCCCACCGTGGGACGGACGAGGTTGGCCAGAGTTGACGACGACACCCGGTATTTTGTTCGTTTCTTCGATTTGAAACGAACTCGCAAAATTACCCCCTTTCCGTTGCCCAGGGGACTCGGGCCCCTCGCGACTCTACATTTTCGCGATTATCGGCAGCCTCGAATCTCTGTCGTCAACTCTCGCGACGCGAACGCGGACACGCAAAAACGCTAACCGAGCCACACGCGCAAAACCGAAATGATTCGTATGAAAGAAAGCCTGATCGGCGCTTACTAAGGGTTACAGGAGAGTAGACACAGTCGTTCGGCGGTTTTCCTCCTTTTCCTGTTCCTCTACTACGGCAACGGTCGCAAAAGTACAATTTCTAAGCAATGTTTAACGGTAGCTAGTTCGAACTGACGGCAACGAAGCAATGGCTTCCCATGCGGTGACTCGGTAGCGCGGAAGCAGAGCGTCCCCCACTTTCCTAATTCTTTCCCTCGCGCAACGCTTCGGCCAATCGCGAGCTAAGTTTCGGACGCTGGCGACGGGCCCTGGCCTCCGGCGATTCGCGGTTCCTTCGGCAGCGGCGTTCGTTGATTGGCGTAGCTTCCCGCTACGACGATCGGAGTCGGCCAATCCGACAGCTGGCCAGGTTTCTTCCCGGACGAGGCGACGACCGGGTGAGGAGAATCTTCCTCTTCGTACTGTTTTCCCTCGTCGGTGCCTCCAGGTTGCTTGGCCTGAGCCGGGCTGATCTTACGATGTTTTCCTCTTTATTCTTTGCCGGAGCCAGTTCTCTCGGCGCCTCCTCTTGAGGAATCCTTGCCAAGTCCGAAGCGAAAGAGAGTTTTCGGGTCCCCCTGGGACCAGAATATGATCTTGCAATATCGCGTCGCGCAAATTGGCGCGACGCTCAAAAATATGAGTTTTTCGTCCCATGGGTCTCGCACGTGCCCAGGGAGAGCACTCGCACCGACCTCGATCATGTCTCGCTGCCAGAGGATGACCCGGTCTTCCGTTTACCGGTTCGGAGGGACGCTGGCAGAAATGCCACGTCACAGTACATTGTTCACACGATGCATCTCTATCGGTATATCGGTCTCGTCGCGATGCGAATTGCGTCTCATGGTTCGTCGGAGAATTAGAAAATTTGGCATATTTCGTTAAATGCGCCTTATCCAGTAATGTACCTATGAAACAGTTAACGAATGAACAGTGCGAGACATTTATCAACGCAGCGCTTCGCCACATTTGCGAAAAACCATTTGAGGAAAACGATATACGATTGCGCGATCATTGTCATCTGACAGGACGATATAGAGGCCCCGCTCATCAAGATTGCAATTTAAATTACAAAAATTCGTTTTGCATTCCCATAGTTTCCCATAATTTATCCGGGTACGATTCACATTTCATTATAGAAGAAATAGCTAACGCGTTTGAAGGCAGTGTCGATGTATTACCAATAACTAAAGAAAAGTATATTTTATTTACAAAAAATGTTAAAGATCAGCAATCAGATTCGCGTAATTGTATTAAATTACGATTCATCGATTCGTACGAATTTTTGAATACATGTCTAGACAAATTAGCATCTTTCCTCGACACAAACAAATTGACAATTTTACGTTCCGAATTTCAAAATCTTTCCATAGAAAATTTCACGCTATTGACGCGAAGGGTGTCTTTCCATACGAATACCTCGATTGCGTAGATAAATTAGACGATCTCTGTTTGCCGCCGCTCGAGTCATTTTACAGCTCATTGACAGGCGAAACCGTGTCCGAACGTGATTATGCACATGCCGAGAATGTGTGGAAGCGTTTCAACATAAAAACCTTGGGTGAATACAGCGACCTGTACTTGAAAACTGATGTTTTGTTATTGGCCGATGTTTTTGAAAATTTTCGTAAAACTTGCATTAAGAGATACGGTTTAGATCCAAGCAGCAAACCAAGAAAAAACAAGAAAAAACAATACAGCTGCTTGGTGAGACACCAACGGCACCCCATTTGTCAGTCCTAACCCATCCGTCAGTCCTAACGCAATCCTAACCCATCTGTCAGTCCTAACTCAGTCCTAACCCAGTCTCATACTTAATGGCCTAATATAATCCAGTCCTAACCCCTTTTTCGATATATCCGGTATCATATAAAGTACAGGTACAGGTACAGGTATAGCGCACGTACAGGTACAGGTACAAGTATAGCACATGTACAGGTACAGATACAGGTATAGTGCATGTATAGGTACAGGTACAGCTATAGTGCATGTACAGGTACAGGTACAGCTATAGCGCATGTATAGTATGCAGTATGACCATTGTACATCATATCCATGGATGTCTCTCAAGGTCGGTCGACGCGTTTCTTTTTACACGTTCACGATTAATTTCTTAATATTGTCCTTCAGCTTTCAAGCTTATTCCGAAGTTCTCCATAGCGTCTTAAACGAATGGCTTCTTATGTCTTCTGTTTCTGAAATGTAGGTATAAAAAGACAGCTCCAAAAGCTACGTAGATCCCAGCGCGTTCGTTCCCATGCGAAAAATCGATAATTTAGACGAGTCGCAAATGCAAACGCTCGAGACCGTGAAGGAGAAGGTAAAAAGACGATATGGACAACATCGTCGACGATCGGTTGGAGAACTTCGGAATAAGCTTTCAAGACAATATTAAGAAATTAATCGTGAACGTGTAAAAGAAACGCGTCGACCGATTTTGAGAGATCCATGGATATGATGTTCAACCGCCATACTGCATACTGTACAACCGCCATACTGCGTACTGCACATGCGCTATACCTGTACCTGTACCTGTACCTGTACCTGTACCTATACCTGTACCTATACCTATACCTGTACCTGTACCTGTACCTGTACCTGTACGAGACCGACGGGAAAATCGATAATTTGAACGAGTCGTAAAATGCAAACGTTCGACACCCCGTTTTACACCCGTTCTACGTCGAACGTATACCCCGTTTTACGTTGAACGTACCCGTTCGACATCCTGTTCTACGTTGAACGTGCACGTTCGACACTCCGTTTTACATCCGTTCTCGACTAATTATCGATTACCGCACAATAGAGATGTCGTTCCACCTAACGAAGCTCTACCGAATTCTATATTTATATTTGATGAGTCAAGGTACAAGCAACTAATCCGGTGACTTATCTGCTGCAAGATTCCCGTGGAAACCGTTGCTGGAGGATTCTATGAACACGAATTGCATCGCGTTGCCAATCCAGATGTATACCTGGTGGAGAAAGTGTTGCGTAGAAAAGGAAATAAGGTGTATGTAAAATGGTTAGGATTGAGTAATGTAAATAATTCATGGATAAATAAAAACAATGTATTATAAACATTTATTGTAAACATTTATTATAAACAATTTAACCTATCTAATGAAAAAAAATTAGTCGATACATAATCTTTTATTTACATTGAATATAAACAATTTTATAGCTACAAAGGTATTCGATAATGACTCCACGGCAATGTCTCTGTCGAGTTGGGTATGATATATCGTTTGTCATCATATGGACTGAGAGCAATTTTTCGCTCGGAAACAGTATACACTTTGTGCAATTTCGATCGTATGCATGTCTGTGTACGACTCATAGCAATTTCATTTTGCAAACACCGCATGTAATCATCGAACGTTATTGTCGTCCTTACAACGTTAGTCTTTACGCCTTTCGCTTTTTTTGCATCTGATTTTCCATCTACATGCAATGCATACATTTTTGCTCTCAGCCCGACAAAGTCTGTCATTATCATCCCATTGTTCTCGTCTTTCATCAAGCCGGGAATCTTGTGACGGTTACCCGGTGCGGTGGAAGGTAGTGCCGCTTCAGTCGGCAGTCCAAGGTCGCGGAACCTCGAATGGCAGGAGGCAGGCCTCGGACGAGGCGGTTCGGAATAGCGATCGCTCGGAGGTAGCAGTCGCTCGGAATTAGCGGTCGTTCGGCGGTAGCGGTCGCTCGGAAATAGCGGTCGCTTGGAAATAGCGGTCGCTCGGAAATAGCGGTCGTTCGGCGGTAGCGGTCGCTCGGTACTAGCGGTCGTTCGGCGGTAGCGGTCGCTCGGTACTAGCGGTCGCTCGGTACGAGCAGCGTTCGCTCAGTAGTAGTAGTGGGGGAGCGTGAAGTCCCACTCGGCTTTCGCCACTGGGGCGGATCGGTGCCTACTCGGCGTTTCGCCACTGAGGCGGAGGGACTCCCAAAGGTATTTTACCACTCGGGCCGGGAATGGTTCCTGCTCAGCGTTTCGCCACTGAGGAGAAAGGGATTCCCGTAGGTATTTCACCACTCGGGCTGGAAGTAGCGGGGGGGAAGATCGGTCGGTCGGTCGGTCGCACACACGCATTCGCTCGCTCAATCAGCCTTCAAAAGATTTGCTTTCCGGTTGGATCGGTTTCGCTACAACGGTTACTTCACGATACTACGGGTTCAGCTTGTCTTCCTTAGCGGCGTTTGTGTAGGGTAATCATACCCTGGCGTGCACATTTCCACTCGCGAGAAACCGGTTCAGCGCCGTGGCCCTCTCGCGGCCGCGAGCCATACTCGCGGGTCCTACTTGCGAGAAGACCGGTTCAACGCGGTGGCCCTCTCGCGGTCGCGCCGTAATTTCGCGCCTAGACGTAACCGTCACATCCCCCCCTTACTTCGTGGCGCGAAACTTTCCCGCGTGTCGCATATTTCCCGTGGCGGTGGTCGGACTCGGTCCGGTGGACCCCGCCGGGTCGGAGGCTCGCCCGGTCTTGTATAAGATCTGCTTCCGGCAGGTTGCCGATGTTGTGTCCGTGCCTCAAACGGACGGTTGGCAGCGGTCCTCCTTAGGGGGTTGCTGAGGCTCGGCTCGATTTGTGAGAATCACGCATCGGTACAGGTCGTTTTCCCTTGGTTGGTTTGTTGCCTCTTATATCCGTGGCGCGGTTTTCTTCTCTTGCGAGAAGTGGCCATCTCGCGGCCGTAGGCCGAAGTTGCATCCTCCTCTCGGTTGTCCGTCTCTGTTGTACATGGTTTCAGGTCCTGGAGGTGGACGCGGTGGCTATTCCCTCTGCCGGCCTGCACGACGACTACCGTCGGGCCAAGAATCTGCCGGATTTGGTATGGGCCGGAGAATTTCGGGGCGAGCTTTGCACAAATTACTCCGGCTGCGGAGGATAGGGGGTGTTCTCGGCGCATGACCGTGTCCCCTATCCGAAGTGACCCCTTCCGGTGGCGCAGATTGTAATATTTTCTTTGGCTTTCGGTCGCGCGTGCTTGCGTGGTCCGTGCTAATTGGTACGCCTCGGTTAGCCGAGAGATGGCGCTGTGCTGGGCGCGGTAGTCGGTGGTGGTGGCGTTCTCCCTACGGACTTCGGCTGGCGCTCGGTCGGTGCTGCAGGTTGCCAGTTCGCGGCCGTACGTGAGGTACGCCGGTGTATGACCGGTTGCCTCGTGTCTGGCGGTGTTGTATGCGAACACCGCTGCGGCGAGATTTTGATCCATGTGCAGTGCTCGCCAGTGGTCAGCTGGGCAATTGTGGTGTTAAGGTCCTTTCGACTGGATTGCATTGATGAGTGTACGGCGGCGTTGTTCGTTGCTCCACTCCGTATCGTTTCAGCAAGGTTCGGAACTCCTTGCTGACGAACTGTTTGCCGTTGTCCGTAATTACCATTCTGGGACACCCATGTCGGAGAAAAATGAGTTCCTCCAGCGCTCGCGTGGTCGCTGGGGCGGTTGCCTGTCGGAGGGGTCGCACCTCCGCCCACTTGGTGAATTTATCCAGGAATTCTGCGAGCGTGGTGTATCCCTTGCTCGTTCGTGGGAGTGGTCCTATTAAGTCGGCGGTGACGACGTTCCATGGGTCTACCGCCGGGGCGGTAAACATTTCTCCGGCCGAGGCTTGTTGCATGGCTTTGTATTTTAGACAGCTAAGGCATTTCTGGACGTGCCGGGTTGCGTCTTGGCGCATCCGTGGCCAGAAGTACCACTGTCCGAGCCTGATTATAGTTTTGGCTCGCCCCAGGTGCCCAGCGGTGGGGTCGTCGTGCATTTCTTGGAGGATGCGATTGCGCTCCTCCTTCGGGACGCAGCGCTTCCACTCCCACTCCGGTTGGAGCCCATTGTTGTCCGGGATATGGCGGTACAGTTGGCCTTCGTGTAGTCGGTATTCCGGATGCTTCTTGGGGTTCTCCTGTACGGCTGTACGGATCTGTTCGTACCAGGTTTCGATCGGCGGTTCTACTGGCCCGACTTCGTCTGGTCGGCGTGATAGCGCGTCTGCCACTAGGTTCTGTTTCCCCCCGGCGGTACTGTACGGTGAAGTCGTACTGCTGGAGCTCGAGGCCCCAGCGGGCGAGTCTCCCTGATGGGTTGTCCATCTTTTGGAGCCAGGTGAGGGCCTGGTGGTCCGTGACGACCTTGAACCTGGAGCCCTCCAGGTATGGTCTCATCTTCCTGATGCCCCAGACTACTGCCAGGCATTCTTGTTCGGTGACCGAGTAGTTCCGTTCAGCTCCATTGAGCGTTCGACTGGCGTATGCTATGACGCGTTCCTCGCCGTTGACTTCCTGTGTCAGCACGGCGCCTAGTCCGTTTTGGCTTGCGTCGGTCTGCAACGTGAATGTCTGGCTGAAGTCAGGGCATGCCAGGACGGGTGCGGTGGCTAGCTGTGTTCGCAATGTTTCGAACGCCCAGTTTTCGGTCTCTCCCCAATGCCATCCTCGTCGTTTTTGGAGGAGTTGGTGTGGTTGTCGCGGTGTCCGCGAACCGGGGTATGAACCGGCGGTACCACGAGACCATTCCCAGAAATCGGCGGAGTCCTTTCGTGGTGGTTGGTGGCGGGATGCTGCGTATGGCCTCTACCTTGTCGGGGTCGGTACGGACGCCTCGGTTGGTGACCAAATGGCCGAGGTAACGTAGTTCTGTGCGGCAGAAACAACACTTCTTCTCGGGTTGATCCGGAGGTTGGCTCGGCGTAGACGCTCTAGTACTTCTCGTTGGTTGGCTAGGTGTTCTTCCCAGCACGATGATGTCATCGAGGTACGCGAAGGCCAATGGTTCCAGTCGTGGGCCGATGATGGAATCCAGCAGTCGTTGGAACGTGGCAGGTGCGGAGTGTAACCCGAATGGCATCACCGTGAACTGGTATAGGCCTCGTCCTGGCATTGTAAATGCGGTTACCGGACGGCTGCTCTCTGCCAGTGGTACCTGCCAGTATCCATTTGCCAAGTCTATCGTTGAGAGATAGCGGGCCCCTCTAAGCTTCTCTAGAGTGGCCTGGACCTGTAGTGGGTAGGCATCTTTTTCGGTTACTGCGTTGACCCTGCGGAAGTCGATGCAGAACCGGGGCTTCCCAATGGCCTTGCGGACGATGACGACCGGGGAGCTCCACGGGCTGGCGGACGGTTCTATGACTCCCTCTTTGAGCATCCTGTCCACTTCTTCGTCTATGACGGCTTGTGTTGCCGGGTTCCGTGGTGTGTACCGTTGTTTGACTGGTTCGGCGGTGCCCACTCGGATATGGTGCTCGGTGAGGTGTGTGGGTCCCCGGACCATCTCGAACCGGGGTAGTTCCTGTTCCAAGAACTTCTGTAGACGGTGCTGTTGTTCATCGGTGCATCCTGTGAGGCCTTCCGGTTCATCTACCATATCTGTTTCTCCTCCTAGGTGGAACTCCCATCGGTGGGGTCCGAGGATGAGGGTCGCCCCTATTGCTCTCATTACGTCGACCCCTAGTAGTATTGCTTGCGAGAGCGTGGGGAGGACCGGGCAGGTCAGATGAATTCTCCGTTCGCTGATCCCTCGGGTGACTTCCACCTCGTATTCTAGGGCCACGGATGATCCGTCGGCAATTCGGATGGACCGTTTCTCCGCCCTGACATGGGCTCCCTGGTTTCGGCACCATTCTGCGTGTCGGAGAAATCTGTGTCGGTGATTTCCATGGAACCCGATAAATGCCGGTTTTGCGTAGACAACCTGCGTTACCTCGGCCACATTGTCGATCAGCAGGGGATACGGACCGACCCAGAGAAAACCAGTGCGATCGCCCAGCTCGCAACACCGAAGTCCATCCAGGAGGTGAGTCGGTTCCACGGAATGGCCTCCTGGTACCGCCGATTTATACCAAACTTTGCGGAAATCATTGAGCCATTGACCAAGCTCACCAGGAAGAACGAAAAATGGACGTGGAGACCAAAGAAGGGGCCTTCCAGACCATGAAAGACAAGCCACCACACCAATACTCGCTTGCCCAGACTTCGGTCCAAACCGATGCCAGCGACCATGGCCTCGGGATCATGCTCACCCAAGGTCCCGAAGACAACGAGAGGGTCATTGCCTACGCCAGCCACACGCTCAGCAACACTGAGCGAAACTACAGTGCCACCGAAAAAGAATGCCTCGCGGTAGTATGGGGCATCCGAAAAATGAAGCCATACCTAGAGGCCTATCATTTTACAGTTATCACCGACCACCAGGCGTTACGTTGGCTACAGCAGATAGACAACCCGACCGGCCGGCTCGCAAGATGGGCACTCGAGCTACAACAATATAGCTTCGACTTAATCTCTGATTAAATACCGCCCCGGGAAGCACAACTACGTGGCAGATGCGCTATCCACCGATACCAGGCGTAAGCCTGCTCCTACCAAAGGAGCGCACCGACTCATGGTACGAAAAAAAATTCAAAGCGGTTCAGCAAGACCCAGCATCCGTCCCCGACAACCGAATACACCACGGCAAACTGCAGCGACACATTCTCCACCAACTCGATTACAATGAACCCGACCCGAACACCGCCTGGAAAATGTGCGTGCCAGCCGCAGAAAGAGAAGAAATCCTGCGACAGTACCATGACGATCCCACCGCAGGACACTTGGGAATTGCCAAAACAATCGTCCGTATCGCACAAAAATTCTGTTGGCCAGGGATGTTCAAACAAGTTGCACGCCATATCCGCAGCTGTGACAGCTGCCAACAATACAAGACGCAGCCGCACCAGCCCCCAGGACTCCTACATGCCAACCCCGGAACGCAACCTTGGCCAACCGTCTCGATCGACCTGGTTGGTCCTTTGCCACTCTCCCGCCGTGGCCACATCTGGCTGCTCGTCGCCCTGGACCGCTTCACTAAATGGGTAGAGCTCACGCCACTCCGGAAGGCCACCAGCGTCGCCGTCGCCGCGACAATTCAGAAGGACGTCATCCTACGACACGGAGCCCCGCATACAATCATCTCTGACAACGGACGTCAGTTCATAGGAGAGCCGTTTACAAGCCTACTACACGCCGCAGGGATCACCCATCGCCGAACGCCGCCGTACTCGCCCCAGTTTAACCCAGTAGAACGAGCATACAAACAAGCTTGTCAAAACGATGCTGGCGCAATACGCTGGCAAACATCATGACCGATGGGATGATAAAATAAATGAAGCCAGATTCGCGATCAACACCGCATAGCATGAAGCAACAGGGTACAGCCCAGCGTACTTCAACCAGGGCAGAGAACTGCGCAACCCCGGACAACCACCGACCGAAGAGATGACCGCCGCATCTAATCAACGCTGGAAAAACCTACGGGAAGCACGGAAGCTAGCCAAATTACATTTGGCACGAGCTTTCGGACGTCAGGAACGATATTACAATCTATGACACCGAGACTGGAGACCAGCAGTAGGAGACCAAGTATGGAAACGTGAACACACCCTATCTGACAAATGAGCGGGCGTCGCCGCCAAACTCGCGCCGAAGTATAGCGGACCATAGACAGTAGAACGCATAATATCTCCGGTAATCGTAGATCTCCGCGACGGAAAAAAACGATGGAGCCGACACATCCACGTACAAGATTTAAAACCCGCAGCGAAACCCGACGAGGGGCCGGATCCCCACCCGGAAGAACGCGAGAATGACCATCAACAAAATCCCCCCGAGGGGACGAATCCAAACTTCCTTAGCAATCCGACACCTTTCCCCGTCCTCACCCCGACCGCCAACCCCATACCTCGCCGCAGAGGTCGCCCAAAAAAAACAGTAATACAAAATGTAAATTTCATCCAAGATAGAAATACAACGACACCGGCCATGGAAAACCTCTGCGAGGAGATAATGGCCCTCATCGAGGACGAACCAGAGCCGATGACAAGACCCAGCACCCCCATCACACCTGACCACCTGAAGGCTCCAGCCGAGCCAACCATGGAGGTGATAACTAGCAGGAAGGCTACCCGACCCCGGCCAACGCCGACCTCACGGCCCCGCCTATCGGTGGGATGCGCCGGGACCACGAACAGACCGTCAAACAGGACAGGCAAGGGTATCCGAACCCCTCGTCATCCGAACATGTCCCGTCAAAACACCTCGACCGCTACCACGGGAAGCCCCCTCATCCACATCCCAACCGCTACCACGGCAAGCCCCCCCGCCAACAGCCCAGGCCTCCCCACCACCCACATTGATGCAGTCAGGGAGTCCCCGAACGCCCCGTGCCCTACACCGGAAAAATTCAGACCGGAACCACCACGTGGCACACGCTCCCCACCGGTCAAAGAGTAGAGGTGCCCATGAGGTGCATCCTAGCTGGCGACTTCTGCGTCACTGCCAATAAGGAGCGATGGCGCCTCCTATTTAATAAAAAAGGGAAGGTGCGGCGTTTCATTCACTGGGGACTCGTCCCGACAGATCAATAGCCGTGGTAGAACGCGCGCCGAGGAGCCCGAATAGTTTTAAGGTAGTATATAAGGTAGAATGTAAGTTAGTCAATAAGTCCATCAACCGGTATTTTTCTGTTTTTATTTTTGCCGCTAGTACATAAGGTAGAATCTAAGCTAGTCATTTAAGTTTCTTCCCGGTATTTTCTTTTTTTGTTTGCTGTTTTTCCGTTTACCCGCAGGTGCGTTTTTTTTGTTGTATATATACAATTGTTTTCGTTTTCTCAATAAAGGATGTGACATCTTGAGGAAAAAAACACGTCATTGATTTTTCTAGCCGATAAGATTACATTGAAATGTACGTAACCGCTGTACATATTCCATACTGATTAATAAAACTAGTCTCGCTGTCGCCAGCCCCGAAGGAGGAGGGGGGTGTAACAGACCTGCACCGAGCAGTCCTGTCACTAATATACTGCGTACCAAACTCCGCCGACCGGAGCCGAAACACACCGAACACATCGCGTAACGGACCACCGACACCGCGTCATCGTACCGAGAATTACCCTCACCGCCATTACCTATCTCCGCGCCGTAGAACTGTCACTTTGACAACAAACATTCCGCACTACCCGCACGCCTAGAAACTGCATTTGGGCGGGAATCGGATATAAAAATCCTCACATTTGGCGGGAAACGGATACACGACTCTACCCTTGACACACCACCGCACCACCATCCCGCTCCACCAAAGTATATATATTGTCACGTTGGATCGTCAAGCGAGCGGAATGACTAGATGAAAACGGCCAACTCCGGGCCTTGCGGGCTCTGAGACCAGGCCGCGCTTAGCCGAGTACACGCGGTCTGCCCGGGACAACGGAATCCGGCGGTTCACCCTTTCGTCGACGGTAATTCGTTCGGGCGCCAGGCACCTTGAGGGTGCCACGCGAAACGCGATGCTATTCTCGAGCTCGGAGAAGCCGGGCACGAGGGAGAACCGTCGAAGGGCGCGGATCGGAAACTACGCCGCGAAACGGTCCAGGAGGTTCGGACACGGGAACGCTAGGATAGCCTTCACGGCAAGGCGGATCTCGCAGGCACAATCAGAGAACGACAAAGTGGGCTCTATAAGATGTTTATTTGCGTCCGGTATTACAAACTGGGCGGCCACGTGGCCGCGACCCGAGAGCCCGCGCTCTTCATACAACTTGGCGATAGATGGTCGGTCGCAGCGCGGTTGTCGTACTGATTTTTATTCGCGGCGATACGGTCGCACGCGGCCGCGATTCTACGAACCGCGGACGACACAATCGCGCGAGACGCAGATGACCGGCGTGATACGGGACCGCCGCGAGGACTTCCGCACGCACGTCGCTTCGTCACGTACGATAACAGTTACGCGATCGAACGTCGGCAGACGCGTCGCGAGATTCGGCGAGACGCGGCGAGACACCAGATTCGAGGCGTTCGGAGATTATTCTCACGGGACGCAGCTCCTCCTAGAAAACTTCCGTAAACGCGATAACCGAGGAAAGTTCTCTCAAAATCCTACAGCTCAAAGTGCCCGCGGAAGGACACGAGCGGCCGGTTCGAGGCGCCCGGCGCCTCGGCACACGCGAAACTTCGAGGACGGAACGAGAAGCGTTCGTCCTCGCGCGACAAGAAATCGAGCCACCTCACGAATAAGATATCGAATGGATCCCTGAGTGGCTTACCGCTTCGCTTTGCCCCTTCGAGTCCTTGTGCTGGAAGCTGGATGCAATGGCTTCCGGGAGCCGTCGTCACGCGTGGAACGGCGCGTGGACGTCGTAATCCCACACGGGAACCTCAATTCCCGCACGCACAACCTCGCACGGTACTTCGGTGCTCGACTTTATGCGCGATGCTCGCCCGGGAAAATCGGCGATGGTTTGTGCGCGACGGAATTTCTCGCTCGGGAGCGTCTTAACCAAAAATGCGAATTGACGATTCGGAAGCCAGCGCGACAGTGATCCATGGGTTCTCGCTCGTTCAGCGGGTCGATTTCGGTTACCCCCACCCTACGCTGTCTCCGGATTTCCCTGGTTAGCGCGCGCTGTCGCACCTAGGCGCTAGGATCGTCCCTATGAGGGTCCTTGGGCCCCAGACCATAACGCGAAATGAAAATTCGGTCGTTCGTCGACCGGTGGAGGCTCGGCCTCCCTTGAACGCGATCGCACCACCCACGCAGGAGCTCTTTCTTTCAGCGGGATGAGGCGGCGTCGGGACCGCGAAATGTCGTGACGACGTGATGTTCCGTAAGAGCTCCTGTCCCTTCGGCGCCTCCGGGTTGTTGGCCCGTGTGCTCTCGTCCCAAGTGATGATCGCCCGTGCACAGGCTTTTCGCAATATTGGCCATTTCTCTCTGCGGGCGGATCTAGCGGCGCCGCTTTCCTTGGGAAATTCCGGACGTACAGTTGGGTTCCCTTTTCCGCCTCCGTTGTACGGCCCTGTAAAACTTGCCGTTCTCGGCACGCGCGACAGATGTCAGTCTTTCTGTTTTTCGAAACTCGGGATTTCCTAGGGAGCGCTCTCGAATCCTGTGATTTGGTTTGTGTCTCGTTAGATGTCGGCCCGATCCTTTCTTTCGCTAAATCGCGTCCGTAACTAACGGAGAAGTGAAGTCGCAAAATTTGCAACGTCACAATATAAAAGGCCCAGCAAAGTCAAGACAAATCACTCTCGTCCGATCGTTGAGACAACGATTCTAGCATGCCGAACACTGAGTCACTGAGACAGTGAATCCTCCGCCGCTATTCTCCGCTCGCTGTGACAGCAAAACTCTAGGACAAACCAACCTCATCTACGTGACGTAGGTACAACACCAAATATTGTTCGTTGTGACAGCGTAAGACTCTTAACCTCCTTCAAACTCCGCTACACTGTACCGCTTGCCGTGACGACGAGTCCCAGATCGAACTCCGCTATCATTCGCCGTGACGATGAACTCCAGCTCACCCACCGCTACACCGTACCGCTCGCCGTGACGACGAGTCCCAGATCAAACTCCGCTACACCGTATCCTCCGCTGAGACAGCGGAATAACGAAATATCCTCCATCGAGAATAACCCCGCCTCCGTACACCGGATCCGCGCACACCCTCGTCGTAAACATCACCGTCACAAACACCGTTAACGCGTTTATTAACACCGCGAACCTCATTACAGCGAGACTCTGTTAACATACATGCGACGCCTCGTTATTTCTCCTCACGCACCACGTCTTCCCGCACCGACCGCTTCCCCTCGCCGTCTGATTGAACCCCGGCTCGTCGAGCTATCTATCCTCAGGAACGAACGGCGAACCAGACCCGTTACACGATGAAGATGATCCTGATAATGCCTTACAGTTTTTTTACCCCCCCCCCCCCCCCCCCCCGGGGGTGTCCCACTTGGACGCCGACCGATTGGACGATCCCGATTGGACGCGTTCCTTTTGGACGCCGGGCAGATGGTGGTATTGTTCGTCGATTCAAATTCCGGTAATTATATATAAAAGGTCTGCGTACTCCGATTTTGATGAAATTTTAATATTTTATAGATTTCGACATTTTGAACAACTTTTTCCTTTTCCAATATAGGGGGGTGGAGATGGAAACACGTTGTGGAGATGAGAAGTGACAATACCATACACACCCACCCAGTGTTTCACATGCATCCAGTGTTTCTAAAAAGAAGGTTTCCGTTATGAAATTAACATTTGCGCCAATTTTCACTATCATATTCGTAATCAGCACGTCAAAATACGTAACGTCGGCGTCCAAGTGGGCATCACTCGTTTTCCCCGCAGGATGATGGACTAGCTGATCTGCAACTTGTTAATGCTCCTCGGCCAGTGTCTGATGTTGATGCTATGGTCAACGCCCTAAACCCTGATCAGTTGCGTGTCTTCGAAACTGTCAAAGCAGCTTTATCTGAGGGACGGATTATCCGCCAATTTGTCAGTGGTATTGGTGGCACCGGCAAGAGCTTCCTTATTTCAAAGATTCGCGAATGGGTGGCCAAAACTCTTTCCAAATCTGTTGCAGTGAGTGCTCCAACTGGTGTAGCAACTTACAATATTAACGGCCTGATAATCTTCAAATTGCTCCAGTTGCTAGTGGAACATGGTTCGATACCCCCGTTTGCTTATCTTCCTGACATCACTCTTCAACGATTTCGAGAAGGACTGAAAAACACAGTGCTCTTCATCATTGACGAAATCTTTATGGTGTCTAATCTGATGTTCATGTATATACATTTACGACTTACAGAAATATATGGCACTGAGGGCGATGCTGATGGATGGTTTGGAAAACGGTCAATTTTGTTATTTGGAGATTTACTGCAATTACCTCCTGTACACGAATACTCAGCCTATGTTAAACTCAGTCTAAAAGCTATGGACAAGTATGTCGGCGACATGTGTTCCATTAATATCTGGCAAGAACTGTTTAGTTATGATATACTAACCATAAACATGAGGCAACGGTCCGATGCAACGTTCGCTGCCGCTTTAGATAGAGTCCGGGTTGGGGCACTCACTCCTGCCGATATCGATCTCTTCAACAGTAGAAAAATGAATCTGGTTCCAAACAACATTTCTGCTAACCTGCTTGTTGTTGCTCAGGCGTTTTTCACGTCACCTGTGGATACCGTGTGCATTTTACCAACCCGGCACATATGTTCTGTTTTGAATCAAGCAATGCTTGATAGATTATCTACACCTGTCATTAGTTTGAAGGCCATTGATTCCATTGATTGATCTAAATATCTAAGGAAACGGGTCGAGACGTTACTAAAGAAGACTGATGATGATAGCACAGCAACAGCCGGACTAGAACAGGAGATAGTAATCAAGTTAGCGGCGAAAGTAATGCTTCGACGTAACATTGATGTCACCATTGGACTGGTTAACGGAGCGCTAGGTACACTCCAAGGCGTTACTTGGGATGTGAATGATAAAACGCAGGCAAAATCATTGCAGATAGCTTTTGCAAGTGGCATCCATTCCTTGGAACCTGTCAAAGCAAAGTTTCAACTTCTACCCAAAGCATTTGTTCACAGGAAGCAGTTTTCCATTACATTGGCGTATGCTTTTACAATACACAAGAGCCAGGGTTTGAGTCTAAGTAACGTCATTGTCCGTGGACTGCCATGCCTGGGATTGACGAGATCCAGGATGAAACGTCACAGCCTGTGGTACGGGGTCGTAGTCGCGGAAGAGGACGTGCACGCATGCGACCCCCTAAGTCTTCTGGCAGTGTAAGAGGTCGTGGATCAACAAGAGGTCCATCACGACCCCGCGGCAGACCTCGTGGTCGTCGAGGCCGCGTTTCCTCATAAAACCCATCCATTCTTTGCCCCCTAAAAGGCTTATAACTATTAAACATGGCTTGTATACACTGCTCTCGCCAGCTGTGCTGAGGCTTGAATTGGTTGGCTTCTCGCCGTTGCTCGCCCTGCTATGCACGTACCTAAGTACGATGAATAAGATTTCGCTCGGTGGACCCTAACCCCACCATGTAGTTGCCTGCGGTGTGCATGATTACTGCATGGTCAACGCACGAAGACCTACCTATTACTACACACCTAGACTATTGTTAGTATACACTGTTCTCGCAACTAAAGCGAACTGTGCTGTGAGGTGATCTTTTTCCAGGCAAGTGGATTAGGCCTAACTAACACAGCACAGTTGGGAGAAAAAGTCATACCACCTTTAGTTACTGGTCCATGGGGCGTACAAATATATATTTGAACAAGCATGAATTATCAGAAACATTAACACAGCCAGTGCAACTGATACTTTTTATGTTTGCAGGAAAACCTGAATCTGCTAACTTGAAAAGCCCTTTCGGAAACATGGGTGGACTGTGATTTGGTTTCAACTGGAAATGGACTCGCAGACTGCCCCGATTACGCTAATCAACGGACACCACACAAATAAATCAATCACTGGTATGTAACATTATTGCAATATACTGTGCGTATTTTAAGTGAGATGCATCATGCTATTTTCTGCAAATTAGCTTCCGCCTATGAATCCGAATATCTGGCCATTTCTTACAAAAATAACATGATATCCAAACCAAAACACTTCGTGTAAAGGTTGACCAAGTTCCCCGGCCCATTCACTTCAGTGATATGAAGGATGGACCAAGTTCCTCTCGCCTATCACAGTTGTGATATAATGGATGGGCCAAGTTCCTCTCGCCTATAAGGCCTGTGATATCGGGAAGTACCCAATTCCCAGAGGCCAATGATTATTGCACTTACCTAATTCAAACTTTACAACCTAGGGAACTTGGCGTCGGCGATGGCACTAGTATTTTGACTTGCATGAGAAAAATTTATATCCGGATTGCCAAGTGCTCAAGCGAAAATCTTATGAATTTTTAAAAATTAAGTACAAACACAATTAGGACATAAATCAAACAGAAACTGTAAAACTAAAATGTGTTGGGACAGCAGATAGTATTACTAAAACAACAAATAATTTGCAACCAAATAAATGCATTAGCACTTTTAAAATTAATGAAATGGTTAACGCATCACATAGTAAATTTAAAAATATACAGAATTCTCAAAATAGTTTGAAATTAAATAAACAAATTTGTAATGAGAAAACAGACTGTTCACCTACTTCTAGTAAATTAAACAGTTTAATTAAGTCGTTAAACGAGCGTAGTCAGAAATTAAATAATTATAATTTGAACAATTCGTTAGATCAAAATGATTTCAAAGAATCATTTTTTACGAATGTTTTTAATTCAGAAGAAACCAAATCGAAAGACACAGATACATGTGACATTGAATTGACTAAAATTAATGAAGATACGAATATTAATTTTGAATATGAAAATTTAAATGAAAATAATGTACAAAAAAATGAACAGAATAATCATGAGAATGCTTCAGAGATTAGTACTGAAGAACATAATGAGCATGCACTTGGGAATCCGGATATAAATTTTTCTCATGCAAGTCAAAATACTAGTGCCAACGCCGACGCCGAGTTCCCTAGGTTGTAAAGTTTGAATTAGGTAAGTGCAACAATCATTGGCTTCTGGGAATTGGGTACTTCCCGATATCACAGGCCTTATAGGCAAAAGGAACTTGATCCATCCATCATATCACAACTTTGATAGGCGAGAGGAACTTGGCCCATCCATTATATCACAACTTTGATAGGCGAGAGGAACTTGGTCCATCCTTCATATCACTGAAGTGAATGGGCCGGGGAACTTGGTCAACCTTTACACGAAGTGTTTTGGTTTGAATCACCTTATTTGACGCGAGGAAAAACTATTGCCCTTGCGGGAGGGGACCATACCTTGAGTATAGTCCGCCCGTGAGCTGCGAGAATTTTTCCTTCTCGCTAAAGGTGACAAATTATTATTTCTTGTTATCTATTTTTTTTTCTTTTTGCTATGTTTTATTGGTTTTTCTTTTATAATGTGTCCGAGTATACCTTTCGCGCTGATTGAATAATTTCGTGTTGGCTTGGATTGGGGGCGAGGAGAGACTTGATTTTGCGAGAGAGGGACGTACCAACGAGTGCGACCCGCCTGCAAATTGAGGGTTTTTCCTCTACATCCCGATACTTGCAGACATAAGGGGTGAGCGATATCGCAGAGGGATTTGGATCCGCCCGCAGCGGTTGACCATGTAATTTTTATGAGCAAAATATATTACGATTATCTTTTGTCTTTACGGAATGGCACACGTTGTTTAAATTGAAATAATTTTTCTTGTGATTTCGAGTTGCGGGATCGAGACCATTCCTAAAGTCCGCCCGCAACCGCCGTATTTTGTTCATTTATTTGGCATTGAATATTTACTTGTGCAACCCTATTGATTGCCTACCCCCATGTCTTTTGTTTTCTTTTTTGTCTTGTGGTGAGGGGAAGTGTGGTTTTCGTCCGTTGTGTAGTAGCCACTAAACGAGTGCCGTCCTGATTTGCGAGAACATTTCGTTCAAAAATTTTTTTTTCTTTCTCTTTGCGACGGTTTCTCTCCTTCGCGTTTCGCGACGGCTAGCGCTGGCTGGAGGGAAAGATTTTGCGACAGATACCGGTTTTGCGAACGTGCGAGAATCCTTGCCGATTCCCGGAGCGTATAATTTGCGATAAGTTATCACTTTTCTTTCCCCTTCGCAATATTAAATTGAGAAAATTACTGGGGCGAAGCCGCAAATAGATAACGATAATTCGCGGTAGGCATGGCGTGACAAATTGGCGTTAGGAACGGACATTCGGTCGGACGGTTACGAGAAAGTCCTTTTGTGACTAAACAGAGAGCGTTCCCTCTTGCCTAGCACGGAGTTTACGAGGCCATACACCGGTGCTGAATACACCGGAAGCCGATCGGGTACGTTTCAAGTTATCGCGTAGGTACGATCACGACGGTCCTAGTCCGCGCTCGGTATTCGGGGACCCGAAGAAAATGAGGAGTTCGTTGAATTTGTTAAAACCGGAACGCGATGACGAGAAGGAACGGTCGGTTTATGGGGACGCGGTCGGGGACGAGAAAATACCGAACGCGTTCTCCTCGGAAGAGGTTAAGGCCGTCGGGGGAAGATTCCCCCCGCATGAATTTTCGTTTCTGGTATCCGAACAACCAAGATGGAGACCGTGGTCTCCCGATCGTCATCGCGGACCGGGGAGAACCCCATCGCCGAGATAATGCGGCGATGGCGCTTAAAATTTTCAGGGGAAGAGGAGGAGGATCCAGAGGATTTTCCGGAGGACCTCCGCCAGCAGCTCGGATATCATAATATCGCGGATAAAGAACTAATGCGCTGCTTACCAGTATGTCTCGGAGGTGTAGCACAGCACTGGTATAACGCGCACGCGTCTAAGTGGAGGGCCTGGGGGGATTTCGCGGCCGCGTTTCGTCATTTCTTCGGGGACCCCGATTATCAATATACGTTGGAGCGGAACATTAAGGATCGGTTCCAGGACGAAGCGGAACCAGTTCGCGAGTACATAATGAACATGACGGTCATGTTTCAGAAGCTTCAGCTGCCGTGGAGCGAGGAGAAAATGGCCGATAGATTATATTGGGCCGCGAAACCATTATTGCATCAATTTAACGCGACAGTGTCGTTAACCACGGTAGACGACGTAACGACGCAGTTGTTGAAAGCCGATCGCGAAGCGAAACAGAGGAGGCGGGGAAATCCAAAACCATCGGAAATGGTCCATCCTAGTCTAGCGTTTGATCCTAGCCGACATTTGCGTTCGAAATCCCAATCGCGGTGGAGATCGGTTAGTTTTGGGTACGCGAACGCGATAGCTACCGCCAGTGGCGAAGAAAGCGACGATTCGGGCGATCGTCTCTCCAAACCCGCCCGGAGAGATCCTAGATCCGGACCGGACATTCGCGAACCTCGAGCGTCGTGCGCGCGAAAAGTGTTTCAGCTGCCGCGTCGAGGGGAAAGAATACGTACCGGACCGGGAGAAGAACGCAGGATACTCACTGTGACCCCCCGACACGCAAAGCGAAAGTGACCGCAACTGTGGCAACGCGTCAATAGCCGCCGCACGACAAACAACGTGCGAGCGGAAGGAGCCTGCAGCAGTGTTGGAAATGTCGTAAAACAGGATATCTATCGCGTGATTGCCGAGAAGAGCCAAGGCTGCACTGCTATGGATGCCGGTCGGAGGGGGTAACAATTACGCGTTACCAAAGATGCAACAAATCGGCGCGAAACGGGGGGAGAAGTCGATCGGAAGGGCCGGAGAGACTTCGTCCGAATTAATATCGGCCCGCGTAATGTCAAAGGGGGAGGGTAACCGCCCACCTGTTAACCGTGGACGCGTGTATCGCAATTTGTATAGCAATTTTTCGCTTCGCGCCCTAATAGATTCGGGGTCATCCCTAACATTCACTAGTCGTGCTCGACAATGTCGAGGACGATAGTATCGCGGTGAGTAGGACGAGTAAACCGTGCGGAAACATATTCGCGCGGGTCCTTGACAATCTCGTGACCCCCCTACTGTTGGGAACGAATTCGATAGCGCAGTTCGGCATTGTGGCGGAATACCATAATGCCGAGGGGTATTTTGCGACGCGACCAGACGAAAAGTTTCCGTTCGGCGACGCCGCCCTCACCACCGTATGCTGCGGTCTGCAAGCTTTAGCGGATGCCGAAAAACGGCAGTTAGAAAAGTTCCTCGACGCCACGTTACCAGGATTTAAAGAATTGACCGATCTGACGAACTTGATCAGCCATCGAATTGACGTGGGCGACCATCTGCCAATTAAACAGCGATATTATGCCGTCTCCCCGTAATTACAGAAGGCCATTTATAAGGAAGTTGACATCCTATTGGCCGACAGCATAATAGAACCATCGCAAAGTAGCTGGTCAAGTCCGATCGTAATGGTCAAAAAGTCCAACGGTAAATACCGTTTCTGTCTCGATTTTCGAAAAGTTAACGAGGTCTCGAGGAAAGACGCGTACCAGTTACCGCTTATGACACAAATTCTCGATAAGCTGCGTGCGGCGAAATATATCTCGACCCTTGACTTCAGTCAAGCACATTTTCAAATTCCACTAGAGAAGAAAAGCCGCGAAATAACGGCCTTCACGGTGCCAGGTAAAGGCCTTTTTCATTTCCGACGCATGCCGTACGGACTGACTGGGGCACCCGCAACATTTCAGAGATTATTAAACCGATTAATAGGTCCGGAGATGGAACCACACGACATAATAATCGTCACTAAAACTTCGCGTCGCATCTCGAATGACTCGATCGCGTACTGAATAAGATCAAGAGGGCCGGTCTAATAATCAATCCGAAGAAATGCGAGTTTTGTTGTCAGGAAGTCCGGTGTTTGGGTTTCGTGGTCAGCCGAGAGGGATTAAAGGTGGACGCGGAGAAAATCCAACCAATATTATCGTACCCTCCTCCGAAAACAATAAAGCAAGTGCGGCGTTTCCTTGGGATGGCTTCTTGGTATAGAAGATTTATTCCGGGATTCGCCACACTTGCCGAGCCGTTAAACGGTCTATTACGTAAAGATCGCGAATGGGAGTGGAAGGACGGCCAACAAGCCGCCTTCGAGGCCCTACGGGACGCGATCGCTTCGGCGCCAACCCTATCGTGCCCAGATTTCGAAACACCATTTACATTGCAAACGGATGCGAGCACGGTGGGGCTAGGCGCGGTGCTGACGCAAGAGGTCGAGGAAGTCGAAAGGGTTATCGCTGAAATGATATCGTTATTACTGAAATGTCTCGCGATCGTCTGGGCGGTACAGAAGTTCCGAGCATACTTGGAAGGGTACAAATTTACGGACCACAACAGCTTACGGTGGCTTAGAACACTTAGAAATCCATCGGGAAGGTTAGCGCGTTGGGCCCTGCAACTATTGGAATATGACTCCCCATGCAGGGAGCTCTGAATAAAGTGCCGGATGCACTTTCGCGAGTTTTCGAGGGGGTGGGAGTCGCCGGGGGGAGACACCGCTGGTAGCCGCAGTTCGTGCAAGATGGTTCGAGGAAAAATTCGCGGAGGTCGAGCGGGACCCGGAAAAATTCAAGGACTGATCGATTCGGGACGGGGAATTGTTTTGTCGTCGCACAGATCCGCTTATCGCGGAAACGTTAGGATCCGATGGTGACGAGTGGAAGCTCGTGATCCCGGAGGAGCGTAGGACCGAGATCCTGCAGGAAGCGCACGATAGTCCACAGGCAGGGCATTTAGGCGTCGAGAAGACGTACCATCGAATAGCAGCCCGCTACTACTGGCCAGGCATGTACCGAACAGCTGTGGAATACGTAAGACGCTGTAATACCTGTCAACTCACGAAAGTGGAGTAAACACTTCCGCCGGGGTTGATAGGCCGGCGCCGTGTTGACATGCCGTGGACAGTGGTAGCGATCGACATTATGGGCCCTTTCCCGCCTAGCAGGTAGCATTAATTTTCTCGCGATGGGGAACACACGACGTTTTGTTAACGGATAACGCGACTGAGTTCGCGAACAAAGTTATTAGGGAGCTTGCCGACGAATACGGCATTCGGTTGAGCACCAATCCCCCGTATCACCTACAAGCGAATCCGGTAGAGCGCGTGAATCGCTTCCTAAAAACGATGATTGTCGCCTACATAGGGAGGGACCACAGAGATTGGGACCTGAATTTACCGCAGTTTCGATTCGCGTATAATACCGCTCATCATTCCGTTCTACAGGCTTCCCCAGCTTTTCTCAATTTCGAGCGAGAGCCGCGACCGGCCAAGTGTGCGCCGTCGAGCGTAGAGCTCCCTGTCGACCTCGAGGTTACGTCCAATGATACGTGGAAAAAGCGAGTGACCCAATTGCCGACGTTGCGGCATTGGATCTTGGAGAACCTCGAAGACGCCTATAAGAAACAATCGCACCACTATAATTTGCGTCGGAGAAATCGCGAGTTTAGCGTAGGGGACAGGGTAATGAAGCGGCAGCGAGTTCTCTCGTCGGCGGCAAATCATTTCGCGGCGGAACTAGTACCGAAGTTTATCGGTCCGGTAACCATCACCAAAAAGCTGTCCCCGGGAGTATACATCCTCACCGCAGAAGACGAACGAAACCTCGGCAAGGCGGCGATAGCGGACTTGAAGCCATACTTCCCCCCCTCCCCCACCCGCCAACGAACACGGGCTAATGTCATAGGTCTCTCTCACAGCACTGCAGAACAGGATGGCGACACAACCGATAGAGGTCCTGCTGGAGAGAAGAGCCAGAGAGCTACGACAGGAGCGAAACGCAGGGTGGCCAAGATTGATCCCTGGTGCCGGTCACCCGAGCCCCGCAACGCGAACTGAACCGGTCCCTCGAGGACTACGTCGGCGATCTGGACCTGCCGTGGGAGGAGATCCTGGAGAGCCCTCCTAGGAAGGTGACGTTTGCCGAGGCGGAGAAAGCGAGGGTGAAGAGTCCGGCCAAGGCCGACCCCGGGTGTCCCCCAAAAATGACGCTTGCCGCCCCCACAGGGGGGACGCGGCAAGAATCAGGTCAGTCCCGCATGGAGCGGGTGCAGAAGGAACATCGGGAGACTGTCGAGGGAGCACCCGGAAGAGGCACCACACCGGACTCGCGACGCCCCCCCCATCGGCGTCGCAGACCAAGACTCGCCAGGGGAAGAAGAAACTTCGCCGCGGTCGAGAGGTGGAGGAGGGGTGTTGGCGGTGCCACAACATGGAACACTTCCATACGGAGTGTACCGCCCCACAACGGTGGGACTATTGTTATCGGGCGACCGTATTATACCGTCAAGACGTGCCCGGAGTGCGGGCCTACATGGAAAGCTGGTGGGCCGCATCATGCGACCGGGAGAAAAGGAAAAAAGTAGATGGTCACCCGCTGCCGAGTAATGCCGCCGACGACCACTCTCCACCCGTAATACAGGGACACGATCCGTTTGCAGCCGGGCGGAGAAACCCCACCGGAGCGAGAAAATGGTTTTTTAGTTTATCATAAATCTTAGGGAGGATTGTTTATTTAATTTTGTTATTTTAGTTAGTATGAGGATAAGACTGAGCCTCGGGTGAGAGGTAGGATATTAAGACTGCCGCGCCAAAGAGCGCCAATAAAGATATTGCCACATCGAAAATGGAACTCGCTTCACTTGACCCTGACCCCTCCGCCGAACCGGGCCGCGAAGGGCCCGGTATTAGCGTTTGTTCGGTTTCTCTATTAGGTTCCGGTCGTTGCGGAAGGGCTCGTCCGAGCGGGAGAATAGTGGAGAAAAATGGTACTCGTCTGGGGTTAGCGGTGGTGCATTCGTGTTTGTCTCTATATTGGTTTTGTCTACCGCTGGGAGCGTCCGAAGAGGAGCGTTCGCCACCGAGCCTGCGAATGACCTGACCGGTAACTGCCACCGGCTCGCCCCAGTCTCTTTTGGGGGGGGGGGAGTTGTGACGTGGCAAGATTGCCGACGTCCTTCCGAACCATTGACGAGAGGCCGGGTCACCCTCAGGCAATGCCGAAACGGGACGGCCGTTGCGATCGCTCTCCCTGGGACGACCGAACCCCAGCGGAACGGATTTATCGCGTTTTGAATATCGCGCCGCTGAGCGCGATAGGAAGTTTCAGGGCCCGCCGGATTCCTAGAGGAGACCGGCATCTATCCTCGGCCGCTGATTGGCGAGAAACCTCGAGAAGAGGCGCTCGAAGAACCTATCGCGAGACGTTGCTCGCACAAGGACAACAGGGATTGTGAGAAACATTCCCGTCGCGGGGAATGCCCCGTCCTTTTTCCTCTCGTGGCACCCTGAATCTTTTCGCGGCTATTCCAGGGTATCGCGCAGTCCTCGCGGACTCGGGATCGTTTTACGGTATTCGTGGTCAATGCGGTAGTTTTCGCGTGACACGGCAACGTGTCTGGCGCCCGAATTTCGTTTCGTCGATCTGAAGCGTTCTCTTAATCCGAATCCGCGAGAGATTGTTTGTCCCGGGAGGACCACGTGTCGCGCGACCGAGCGTGGCCCGGTCTTCAAGCCATAATTTCCCGTGTTCTGTCACTCTTCCGCCCGCGGAGAAGTGAACGGCGTGAGAAAGTGTATACCGGGTGATTCACGACAAACAGGCCACCTAAATAGCTCCGTTAGGATTAGAGATAGAAGAAAATGTTACAGAGAAAAGTTGTACTGTTAAAGGGGGCAAATATGGTGATATAAAAAAATGTTCTGATTGTAGTCGTTTTCAAGGTCTTTTGAAGGTCATCGATAATTTTTAAATAGCACCATATATTTTTAACTTCACAGTGTTGTAGCTGATGTCAAGACGAGTTCAATGATGTRGTACACTATGACCTTCAAAWGACCTTGRAAACGACTACAATCGGAACATTTTTTTATATCGCCATATTTGCCCCCTTTAACAGTACAACTTTTCTCTCTAACATTTTCTTCTATCTCTAATCCTAACGGAGCTATTTAGGTGGCCTGTTTGTCGTGAATCACCCGGTATATAGGGTGTTCACGCTATTACTAGCCAGCGTTTTTCTTGTAAATAGTAGATATTAGAAAAAAATGAGAGGAAAAAGTAGTAGTGTTTTTTATACACAACACAATGGCGTATGTGATTTTTTTGTGTTTGTACTATTTTGTTAGATATGAAGGTGACCTTCATTTTTTTAAATGGAATGTCCTATTTTTTATACCATAAATCGATAAAGTATCAAATTCTGCATATAAAAGTGTTGACCTTCTGTTTAAAATTAAATTGTTTTTATTGTTTGCCTTTATTTCTCATTCAGGTATAACCCTGCTACATTGTACATATTTCTCATCTTGCTTAATAAAATGACTACGCGCTAGCGATCAGTTCGGCGCGCCGTCGTCCCCGCACCGTCCCTCCGTTCCCCGCGAGCTCCACGGGTGGATCGAGCAGCTCGGGCCTTGCGGGCGTGGCGGGGAGAGCGGACGCGGTGGATCGACGCGCCCGGCTGATCGTTCAGTTCGATTTTGACGACAACAATACTCGCTTGTGTTTAGATCCCTCTCCTGTATCTAGTACATAACCGTTTCGTCGAGTCGTCAACCGATTCTCGTATCATTTTCAATTCGTGATCTTAGAAACTCGGTATCGGTCCAAGTAAGGAAACGACCGGGATTCTAAAACACCTTCATATGTCCTAAACCTAATAGTTAACGAGATATTATCCAAAGAAGAAAGAAAATTATTTCGATAATATCTCGTTAACTATTAGATTTAGGACATATGGAGGTCAATACATTTTTATTCAGAATTCGATGGTCTATCGATTCGTGATACAGAAAGTAGATCTTTCCATTTAAAAAATCAAGGTGACCTTGAAATGCCATCTATGCCTCCACCCACGCAGAAAATGTTTGTGTCACAATATGCCCCCCTCTATACTGTGTCAGTTTTGTATACAGGGTGGAGCAATAACTATGTCCACTTTGAATATTGCCGTTATTTGTAATAATATGAAAAAATGTTGTATACAAAACTTACACAGTATAGAGGGGGGCATATTGTGACACAAACATTTTCTGCGTGGATGAAGGCATAGATGAGATTTCAAGGTCACCTTGATCTTTTTAAATGGAAAGACCTACTTTCTGCAATAGTAGTGGTAATCTTTCCAAAAAGCCGTTATTCTTCTTCAGAGTTTTAGTATTTTACTGGTCTATTGTCCACATTTGGTTGCCAGAAGTCGAATCTTAGTCGAGCCATCAATGCATCGTCGAGGCTTTTCCACATGCTTTGTTCAGGTTGAGCAGCTTTTTCGTTTTATTGCCTGGTACGGTCATCCCCTGGGACACGCGGATTCCCGGGTACATTACTAATAAGGTACAAGTTATAGCCAACGCAAAACCTTTCGCCCAAAGTAGGCATTTCCCTAAGCCGAACCAAATGTTAGGGACTGCAAAACAATAAAACACCCGATCTCCATCACCATCTCCCTCTCTCTCTCTCTCGAACGCACCCTGCTAATTACAAACCCCTCGCATATACTGACAACTTGCGACTACCACCAAAGCGTCAACTGTGATTGGTGCGTTACCTGTACACAAAAATCATATAAATATGAGCATTTCTTCATTGATGATCAGTGACGACGAATCATTGCCCAAACGTACAAGTCTAACATTTTACCAAGTTTTTGGTACTTTGTACACTGTCCGAGAACAGACAGTACCGTCATTCGGTTCATTTTAATTAATTACAACCAGTTAACATAATCCGCGGTATACGAACGCTAGTGGAGTTAAGTTCGTTCAGGACAAAACATCATATTTGGTAAGTACAATAATGCTTAAACACTTATTACATCAGTACTTTTGCAATTAACGTTTTCCTTTTTATTACTTACTTTTAGATCATATAAAGATCTCACTTTTGTATTAAGGGAATCGAAGAAAGTGTCACGTCCGGTGGTTCAGCCATCACTAATAATTGATTATATCAATTCCACCGGACGTGACAACAACATTCGTACAACATTATTAAAGTAAGCATAAAAAGAAATTCAAAAGGTATATGTTATACATGATTGATTATATCAATTATTAGTGATGGCTGAACCACCGGACGTGACAAAAGATATGGGTGATTATTTATTCTTATTGGAGAAAATACGTGAGAAATTTAATCTTTCTGACGGAAGTAGCAAAGAGTTGAAAATAAAATTAAAAGGTTTTACCTATCATTTAAAAAGAAAATGGAGGCAAGCTAGTTATACAGATTCAAATTTTCTCATACAGAACCAGGCATGGTTACAAAATTATTTTCAATATCCAAATGCGGTTTTAGCAGATATACCAGGTATACAAGTTCGGCTAATATTTGTCCACAAAGATCATCCTTGCTGCATAATTTTTCAACTGAGGGATTGACATATGCAGCTTGTTCTTCTTTATATAGAAGTGGTAAACGAAATATTGCAAAAGTAATAAAAAAAGCAGACGAATATGTAAACGCTAGTGGAAAACGTATAGCTGAACCTACAAAGAGTACATCAGAAGATGCATTGACTCTATACATTGATGGAGATTATACGAAGGAGACGTATAAATCTCTGCGAATGTTTGCAAAAACAAGAAATGCCGATATTTTTCCAACGTACAATTCAATTCGTGAGGCAAAAGAACAATGCTATTCAACTTCCATTAGAGTGACCGATATTTCAGCAGAAGTCGATATTCGAAATATTGTCGATCATACTACAAAAAGATTTAAATATTTAGAAAATAATGTAGATTGTGCAAATATATCGGAAACTGTAAAATTTTTATTCAAATGGGGCTATGAGGGAAGTTCTGGTCACTCCAGATATAATCAAAAATTTTCTGACAATACTAACACCGAATATATGTTTGTTATATGTATGGTTCCTTTAATTCTAAGATCTAATGGAAGTGTTTTATGGATAAATCCGAGTCCGTCATCAACAAGATTTTGCCGACCGATCAAAATTATGTTACAACACGAATCAACTGATTTGATCAAAATGGAAACTGAAAAAATAGAGGAACAGATCACAAATTTAATGTCGTTAACTGTCACAATTAATAATAGAAATATAATTGTCGAATACCACTTTAAACTAACCATGATAGATGGAAAAGCTTTTGGTGCTGTTACTGAGTCGTTAAATCAGTCGTGAGTCGTGTGCAATTTGTAAGGCAACTTCACAAATGATGAATAATTTAAAGTTATTAGAAACGTTACCAATAACAATAGATTTCTGCCAATATGATATTTCAAATCTCCATATGTGGATCAAAAGCATGGAATGCATTTTGCACATTTCATACCGAATAGAAGTCAAGAAATGGCAAATGCGAAGTTCCAAGAATAAATCGCAGTATAAAGAACGAAAAAAAATATTCAGAAAAACCTAAAAGAGAGGCTGAATATATTGGTCGACATATACCGAAGCAAGGTTTCGATACAACAAATACGGGGAACATTGCAAGAACATTTTTTGAGAATTATGCTACAACAGCCAATATTACAATATTGCCAAAATTACAGTATTTTTGATATTTTATATAATGAATGTTGTACCCGTATTGTAACAAGCTACAGTAAAATATTTTATTGTCTTTCTTAATATATTTAATAGGATGAAAATAATATAACAGTATTTTTAAATTCTTCTACTGTTTTAAATTACATGTACTCATTTTTGTCATTACAGGTGTTAACGAGGAGTTAATTAAAAGACTGGGTGTCATTTTAGTTTCCTTGTCTGGTTGCAGACAAATTTGTCCCGATTTATTCCAGAAATATACAATGGAAACTTACAATTTATACATTGCGAAATATAAATGGTATTATATGCTATCAAGCCTGCGTAAAATTCTTTGTCATGATGCAGATATAATAAAAAGTTCAGCTTTACCCATTGGAATGCTTTTCGAAGAGACACTGGAGGCAAGGAATAAAGATATAAGAAACATAAGAGAACATCACACGAGAAAATCTTCTCGATGTAACACAATGACAGACCTTTTCCTAGCATTCGGAAGCATCCGAGCATACTTCGGATATTTTCATATCCTCCATTTCTGCCGGAAACCGTACAATTTAATATGTTTGAAAAAGATATTGACAAATTAATGTTACCAGAGGAGCTGGAAGACGACAACCACGATTCATCGTAAATGATACATTCTAGATATGTAATTAAATTATTGTATAAATGATTGTATACTGTGTAAATAATATATTTGTCGGGACGTGACGGCAGCGACGTAACCGGTCCGCAATGACGCGTAACGCTTGTCTATTGTACAAGACAATTATTTTGGCTTTTGGAATTACACGTATGCGTAGGATTAAGTTTAGTTCTAAAATAACAATTTAGGCATTTAGTTTATGCGTTTCTCGTCGAACAGCTGAAAGCCAGATAATTGGTCGTGTCTTAGGAATTTCCCAGCGAAAGGGCAATAAATCGTTTCCCATTTCCTGCATCCCTTTACGTGCCGACGCGACAACTCGACCGACCGCCGCAGTAGTAAGACTATGTCTTTTCTGACTCAGGATGGTTCCCCCCATGAAGGGGAGGGGGAAACCCCCCCCCCCCCCGGCCCTTGCCCCCCCCCCCCAATTTTTGGGGATCATTGCCCCCCCCCCCGGGTTCTTTCCCCCCCCGGGGTTATTCCCCCCCCCCCCTCCTATTTTTGGGGGTCATGAGAAAGTGACGTCACGGAAGTGACTTCCGTATCAACTATGTGGTTCGCAGGTAGTGACGTCATAAGCGGTAGACGGCGGTTGCAGACCACACGTGTTGACAGTCTGTCGATCTAACCGCCAATGGCGTTTCATAGCCTGTCCTGTTACCCTCACCCAGTGATGCCAATCCAATGTGGTACTAACCGATACCCCCACTATGACCTACTGTTGCCCCGACTTCCCTTTTCCAACGCGCTCGCGCGCTACACGCCCCAGCGTGCCTCTGCTATGTCCGTGTGCGCTGCTTGTGCGCTTGCGCCATCCACCATCTATTTTTAGCACTTTCCATGCATTGCTTTACGGAAACGAAACTGAAATTCGGCTGTCGAGCGAATGAATCGCAATCTGGAGCTAGCCTTCGAGTGCCCGTGCAGCGATTTTCATTTCTATTTTTACTTTTTTACTTACATTTTTTAACTTTCCAAAACATTTAAAATGTAAAAACTATGTTAAAAATATATATTCATTTAACATAGAAACGTTTTATTACTGTAAAAATTGCATTAATAAAAATTGGTATATGAGAACCGATTGTTGGTATTTATTTGGACTGATTGGAGAATATATATATATATATATATATATATATATATATACGAAAATGCAGAAAGTATTTTTTAGTTTATGAAACAATTTGTAGATTTATTAGTTATCAAATAAATAATAAAATAAATTGTATAATATAAATTGATTTTATAAGCGTACACAAGTTTATTTGATCTTCTGTCTTCCTATAATAAAAAAATAGTCAAAATTAAAAATTAAAAATTAAAAATTGACCTGACCGGGGTGCGTACCTGGTCCAAAAAGTCTTCAGCGGTTTCGCAGTCGGAGACCATAGCCGCTGCACCAACCGACGCCGTTGAAATTACCTTCGAAATATTCGAATATATGCACATAGTATTATTTCCTTTTTTTATACTACGCAAGTTTTAAAGTCTGGAAGATGTTTCTCTGAACGTAGGAACGTTTAATATTACATAATATATTTTTAAGATTCAGGAAAGGTAAGTACAGTAATCGCTCGTTCGTTGTCTGGCATGGTGGGCAGGATCGTTGTCCAGTGCCTACCCATTCCACTGCCTGTCAACGCCGCGTCGCTCCGCAGGGCGGCGACGATTGATGTCGGCTCGGGTATATCGGTGTGAGCACCACTACATTGACTCGAATGAATCGAATGTTCAAACTTCTTAATTTACATTATTTTTTTATGTGACCTTCATGAACGTATTTCTGGCATTTTTCTGATTAAAATGACACCAAATACGATATAATTTCAATTGTACATAGTGTCTGTAAAAATGAAACACGCGGGACTCAGATCTGTCCGGCGACGACGATACGCTTCGGCCACCCGATCCGTGTTTCATTCTGTCCTTCTCTATGTTCGGCTCTTTATTGAAGTCTCGGCGCGGTCGGCGCGATACTCTAGACGCAGTCATAAATCAAAAATAGCGTCCCGGCAGGGTCGTTGTCACTGAAAAACACGGCTTTTGGACAACGAACGAGCGATTATTGTATAACTTAGGAAAAACGCCGAAAAAAGTGGTTTTTATTTTTTTTAACTATGTTGCACCACACTCAGGAATTTGGAAAAAATTGAGCATAATACTTACGGTAATATCTCATTGTTAAATTAAATCTGAGATAGCACCTTTTAGATTTCTATTTATATGAAATCTGCATTTTTCCGATTTTTTTCGTGTTTCATTTTTTACAACCAGAGTTTGCAACGGAAAAATCTGAAAATGATACCTAATATGTGGCTTAGTATCCGAAATGTGTCAGATTTATTTTAGAATTTTTAATTGCCAATAAATAGGGAAAATGGGCCAAAAATTGGTTTTTTGATTTTTCTTAATAATTACCCTTATAGATGAGATATGGGGCTGAAACTTGGCAGAGAAGGGTCTTTTTGGATAGGCTATCGAATGGTCCAAGCTCGATTAAAATCCCGCCGGGGGCGAATTTTATTACCAAACCCGGGTATAGTCTTTATCTTTCTATTACAATAAGACTGAACCGAAACATTAGACTGAGTAAAATAGTATACATAAGCGAATTGTAAGCATGCAATCTGTTACGTAATAGTCCACAAGAATCGTTGATTATTTTTTTGTTGTTTATTTTTGGTACCAATTTAACTAAAAGAATGTATATATATAAAACAATAAACATATTTACAAACAAAAAAAAAGTTGTTGAGGTCTTAGGATTCGGAAACGCTGGTATAGTTTTTGGCGGAGGTTTGCGCAAATTTTTTTGTCATGAAATATATATTTTTCTAATTATTAATTACATGACAATAAATTTTATTCACTTAAAAACGTTTCCTAAACATAAACAGTGTCTCTTACATTTCGTTTAAAGCAGAAAAATAAGAAAAAAAAAAATTGAGAATAATGCTAATGCTAATACCTAACTGCTGTAAAAGAAAAAATCTGGTCACACGAAATCTTGTACACAAAATCTGCATTATCGTTTTTTCTTGACGTTTCGATTTTTCATACTTACTATTTGCAAAAAATCTGAAAAAATTCACAATTATGAGGACTCGTGTTTTATTCCGCGCAAAGATCGGCGTTTAGGGTGATCCTTAGCTATACCTGGTGAAATTTTTTTTACGAGATTTTTTCACTCCCCCCCCCCCCTAAAATTGTGCCTTTGGGTAAGAAAATAATTCCTGCAAAAGATGAATTTGATCGGATAAGGGGAAACCCTGCCTCATCGACGTTGAAGTTGCGAAAAACATCATAGGAATAGAAATATTTGAACACACAAAAGACTTTTGATTATGACTAAACGTTCTTCTTGTGTCAAAATATTGATTATAATAGTACCAAAATGTAATATTTTCAATATAACAATTAACTAATTATCATATTTTTGTAAATATATATGTCAAATTTTACGTATTTTATTGAAAATACCAATTCTTTTAGTTGTATTCTTATACTAATTTAAAAAGTAGAGAAATTAACATTCAACATAAATATGTTATATTTAATCAGAGCATAATATTTTTAACCGGATGTGGTGAATATTACACTATATATGTAAAGGCGAAGAAAAGAAACTAGGGGGTATCGAGGTATTGAGTTTAAATACTTCTTAATATATACAAGGCAACAAATACATTTAATACAACAAATACAACTAAAGACATTTTACAGAGATTTCATTAATCTTTTTTGCGTCTGGATAGCGCTTTCTGTAGTCTGACACAGTTTGCATTATAAATTGTTTTTCTTTTTATCACGTTTTTATCAGCTCGCTTTCTTGTCTGTCTGTCTGTCTGTCTATCTGTCTGTTTATCTGTTGGGAGACAAATTTTGCAATTGATTTTAAACTAACTTCCTGATGAGCTAGAGACTTGAAATTTTAAACATAGCTCAGAACTGGATGACAACGCAATATTTAAAAAAAATTTTTTTAAAAAGCCTATGCGTTTAGGAGATATAAATTATTAATAAATTTAACCTTGCACCCCCCCGCGCGTGACGCCATCGCGTTCAGTGTTCCCACTCTGACTCATCCCCACTCCACTGACACGCTTCGCAACGAAGGAGCTTAGTGTGCGTTCGAGCTCCGTGCGGTGTTTACAAAGTTACTACGTATTATTATACTATAATGTTTGTTTACCAAGCGAAAGAACAGTTACACCGAAATTCTCCTTCGGACCTTTACTTTTGACATTTTACCACGGCGTTTGTTACCACGTTTTTTTTCGATATGACGCGTCGTAATACCGTCTGAAATTTACTACATGTCTTTGTTATAATCTCATCAAAATGTTCAAAATCGATTGTAAAATTTCACACATACAAGACTAAAAAGCAGAAAATAATTATTTAAGTAAAAATAAATTTTAAAAAATTTTTAAAAACATTTTTAAAACGGACTAAAAAGTATAAAATAAATTTTTAAAAAACACCACGTTTAAAAAACGAACTAAAAAGTATAAAATAATTTTTTGTAGTCCCATACAGATTCCTAACCTCGTACAGATAGTCCTGAAAATTTGTGATTGTGAATTTTTAATAGCTATGAAAATACTTGTAAGATTT